>PVJA010003185.1:52798-98013 GCA_004027025.1 Myocastor coypus
TTTTTTTTTTTTTTTTTTTTTTTTTTTTTTTTTTTTTTTTTTTTTTTTTGGTGGGACCAGGGTTTGAACTCACGAACTTGCACTTGCCAGGCAGGCACTTGTGCCACGGAGCTATCTCCCTGGCCCCTATCTGACAACTATTTAAATGAAAGCATCCTTGGAAAAGCAATCTGTAAAACAATAATAAGGGAACATTTCTAAACCAGTTTACAATTCTGTCCATTTCAGAAGTAACAAACATTTTTAAGATTAAGAGTTGCAGAGAGCTGGGTGATGTGGCACACGCCTGTAATCCCAGCACTTGGGAGGCTGAGGCAGGAGGATCAGTGCAAGTTTGAGACCAGCCTGGACTACAAAAGTGAGCTCAAGGCCAGCCTGAACTGCATAGTGAGACCCTGTCTCAAAAAAAAAAAAAGAGTTGCAGAATCTCAGCTGTATTTTTAAGGAGTGACTTAAGTCATAGAAGTATGTCCCTCATCCTTTTGAAGAGTAGATTCTGAGTGTTATTTTCTTTTTTGAAAATAATTCCTTAAAACTATTTCATTCCAAGATAATTCATACCACTTGGTATCTAACATCCACCATATAGGAAATGATGTACTGTGTAAAGGACTTGAAGAGATTTGAATTCTGTGTGTGAAAAAACCTAATGTTTTTTTCACAGAACAACCCAAATGCACATGGTGATTTCCTGAAAATAAATAGAGCATATGAAGTCCTCAAAGACGAAGATCTCCGGAAAAAGTATGATAAGTATGGAGAGAAAGGGCTTGAAGACAACCAAGGAGGCCAGTATGAGAGCTGGAACTATTATCGCTATGATTTTGGTAAGGAGCCTCGTTACTGCTTGCGAAGTTTTTATCTGAGTAAAAGTTAATGTGTCACTTCAATTAGCTCCTTTTAATTTGTCATGGGAATGGAATTCAAAGGGAAGTCAATTGGTATACAGAGTTTTAACTTAGAGAAAAAAGTTAAAATTGGTTAAAATTCTAATATTTTTTAAATAGGCATTCCTATACATTTGCATAACAAAAGTTAAATACTGAAGCCAACTTTGGACTTCCCTGCAAAGGCTAAATTTGAAATTGTAGGATGGCTGCTTTAGTGGCAATGCTATCTGCCTCCTGGCTGGCCGGAATTAGTAGTAAGGCAGAAGAGGGAGGAGCCTCCTAAAGGAGCCAGGAGACAGCCAAAGTAAATGGTGTTATCAGGGCGGGGCATGTTCAGATAGCCAGCCTTTCAAATACTAAGTCTCACATGGAGGCCAAGGAGCCTTTTTGTATTAAACTAAATATTTTACAGTTCTTTCTAGAGAGAGTTTTTACTGGAATACAGTTGCACTCCTTTGTTTACATATTGTCTGTGACTTCTTTGACTGAGTGTTGAGTATTTATGACAAAAACCATGCATTCCACAAAGCCCAAAATACTGATGCTTATACAGAAAAAATGTTCTCACACCTGGTCCGTATCCAATGGATTATTTTCAGGTTACATGGTTTTAGATAGTCTATCATTTTAAAATATTTTCCACTGCCAAAACACTTATAACAGAGGTAGGTAATTGGTAGCAATTACAAATTTTACGTATTATAATTGAAGTTAATTAAAATCAAAATTTCTCATTACTGCATAAAATGTTGAAATAATGTACACATTCCATTTTTTTTTTATTGTGTATTTAGTGCAGGGTCTCAGTATATAGATTGGACTGGAAGTGAGCCTCCTGTTTTTAGCCTCTCCAGTGCTACATTCCATTTATTGGTATTAGATTATAAACAGCTAACATGTTACTACTAGGGTATACTGGGTAAAGGTACGTTGAGAGTCTGTGCTATTTTTGCAGCTTCTGATAAGTCTATAATTATTCTTAAATAAAAAGTTTAATACTGAAAGCTTTTGTAGAAATAAAAGTGTGAGTATTAGGAGCTCACCCACCTGCTAACTTACCAGTAGCAGACCATGTCAGGAAATCGGTATCTTTAGATCACTGTTTAAGTGTATCATTATACTGGATTTGGCAAGACATATACCAAAATTGGAACAGTGCCAAGGTGCAGAGGCACAAGGAAGGCATGCAAATTCACAAAGCTTTTTCTTCTTTTTATTGCTGGATGTGATGGTACCTGCATATTGTAACCCCAGCACTCAGGAGGCAAACAGGACGATTGCCATGACTTCAAGGCCAGCCTGGGCTACATTGTGAGTTCCAATCTAGCCTGAACTATACATCAAAACCCTGACTCAAAAAACACCAAAAAAAAAAAAATCACCTAAAATGTTACTTCCAGTTGGTTTTTCTCTGTTTGTTGCATATTATTTAGGTTTAAGAATTATTGTGAGGTTTTTGTTTTTTTGTTTTTTTTTTTTAAGTGAATGGTATTTTTATGTGGCAGGTTATTGTATGGCATTTTTAATCATTTTTATATACTTTTAAAATTAGGTATTTATGATGATGATCCTGAAATCATAACACTGGAAAGAAGAGAATTTGGTAAGTTCATGAGCATGTAGATTTTTGAAAAGTAATAATGCAAGTTGTGTTTTAGCAGGTCTAGCCTATGAGACAGTATGCCAAAATAAAAACACTATTATCTGCAGAAATTATATAAATATATAATCCAAATGAAAGAAGTAGAAATAATATATACTACCATATCAGTTCAGACCAAATCTGAATGTCAAGTTAGCATACCACATACTTGCTAAAAACTGCCGGTTTTGGAACCTTTTCATTGTAGAGTTTTGGGTAAGTGCGTGCTTATTTTGAAACAATGTGATAGATCCTTTGTGTGAAAGTCAATGTAAGAATACAGTTCTTGGGGTCAGGGAGATAGCTTAGTGGCTTAAGCACCTGCCTGGCAAATGCAAGGACCCTGGTTTGATCCCTGGTACCACATGCCAGGCCAGCCCTGCATTGTGCCAGCCACTGAAACGAGGCCTGGTGGCATATACCTGTAATCCCAGCACTGGGGAGGCTAAGACAGAAGGATCACTGAGTCTGAAACCCTCTACCAAGTAAAAGAATAAATCTTTAAAATATATTTCTACTTCATTTTCCATTTCATGTTTAGCCTTAGTACAGTGGTAAAATAGGTTTATTGCTTTCTGCTTCAGACCAATAAATTGTGTTCTAAATGAAATTCCAGTTTTATTTTGCTGTGTTAGAATCATGTTTAATTTAGAAAATTAAAATAACATAGCAGTTGCAAAAAATATGTTTTAGTTTTCCTTCTGTGCTGTCATAATAAAAGGTATTACCATTGCTTGGTTTTATACTGTTTGTTTCTTTTAAGCAGTGCTTACCTTTTATTCTAAATTTTTATATGGCTGAGCTCAGGCATTAAAAAGTATGTGTCATTTTATTGCTGTGTTACAAATCTTGAGTGGAAACACTTGAGCAAGTTCTTATGAAAACAGGAAATTTTCACTTATTTGTATTACTGGTAGACAAAACTAATACCACAAACTGGTGGAATAATAATTGTATGGCATGTCATTGTACAAAACTAGAGCTTTCCTTGTATGGATGTTGTCCTCACTCATCTGCATATATGGACCAATAGGGCCAAAAAAAACCTGTATGTTGAAACTATGGATAGAACCAGAGGAACTAGCTGGGCGTGGTGGCGCACGCCTGTAATCCCAGCATTCGGGAGGCTGAGGCAGGAGGATCGGTGAGAGTTCAAGACCAGCCTGGGCTACAAAACTGAGCTCAAGGCCAGCCTGAACTGTATAGCGAAACCCTGTCTCTAAAAGACAAAAAAAAAAAAAGAACCAGAGGAACTAAGCAGAGCCTGCACACCAAGCAGAGAGTTCCCCCTAGATGAGACTTGACTTCTAGAGAGCCAGAGTTCAACCTTTTCCAGGTGTTTCATTGCAAACAAAGGCTGGCAACTGCCAGTGGTTCACATAGAACTGTAATGGGTAGTTTTAAGTAAATTACAGGGGTGCTAGGGGGATAGCTTAGGGGCACGGGTGCCTGCCTGGCAAGTGCGAAGTCCTGAGTTCAATCCCTGCCCCCCCCCCAAAAAAAAAATTAAGTAAATTACAGCCATGACACAGTAGAAGTAATCAGAATAATTAATATTGGTAAGGTCAGGGCTGGTGAGACAGCTCAGTGGCATAAGTGCCTGACTGGCATGGGCAAGTTCTGAAGTTCAATCCCCAGTACTGTAAGAAAAAAAGAATATTGATAGGTTCAGTGCATATTGGCCACTATTCCCTCTGGTCTCTAATTCTACTCTCTGTATTGCTATATTACTAGACTAAGATGAAACAGTCCTGAAATTTTAGTTGGAGAAGCAGAAGGAAGATGTCACGTTATTAGTAGAAGCAGTCTGCTTATGTGTAAAAACTACATTAGCCTGCTTGGTTATGGGCTGTTATTACCACTTACTTCTATTGGTTTGAGTTACTTAGTCTTATTTTTTAATAAGTAATTATAGAATTGTGTTAAAAGTTCATATACATTCTCTTCCTGCAGTGAGGACTTACATATTCTTCTGGCCAGGGTCACCAGAAGTCTCAAGCATCATGCCAGTACAGTGAAGAGATTCAGAAACTGAGACTTTGAGAGAACTCAGCACTTCCCAGTTCATCTTTGTTTCTAGAACACTTCCTTAAATGTGCCTTGGACTCCCTTTTGTCCTTCTAGCCCAGAGAATTACATAAAATCTTATTTTCTAGCTTGTCAATTGTCTTTTAAACTGGCAAATGTTCACTCTTTGATTTCTGCCTTTTCCCACAACTCGGCCCCCTAAATTTCACTGTGTCTGTACTTCTCTAGTGCTTTCAACAAAGGTCTGTCATATTCTATATTCTGTCCAGTTTTCCAGTTGTTAGAGAATTAAATTGACAATTCATTAGGTATACTGTGCCGGCCCCACCCTGGGGCACTGAGATAGGGATTGACTGGGCTCCTGGGAGGCTGAACACAGGCACAGTGTCTGATCTACACAGTGAGACCCTGTAGACCCTGTACTAAATACAAACAATAAAAATTAAAAAATAAGTCAACATTTCATTTTAACCATTATTAGGCACCCTTAAATGTTCAATTTTAGAACAGCAGGGAAGAATGTGATAAATAAGTTCTAATTTAAGATATTTAAAAATATTAAAAATACTCTTTACATATGTCTTAATAACCTTTTTGTGTTATAATCCAGTAGCATATCCGTCATAATCAAGTTCTAGGTATTAGACATCTGCCAAAAAAAGGAACATCATGTGTATACGCAAGTTGTTAGGAACAGTGTCACATAATACCAGCATTCCTTTGAAAGTGGTTCAAGAAAGAGTTGAAAGCACTTCTGCATTATTGTGTTTCCCTGTGTAACAGAAGCTATTATAGTTGTGCAGATATTAACAAATATTACAGTTTGGGATTTAGGCTATTTTGAAATTCATTCTTTTCTGGGTCTGTGGGTTACACAAGATTTCATCTTGCTATGGTAATATAGTATGAAAATAATTAAAAATAAGATAAAACTAGTACTTATTGCTCAACAATCAGAACTGGATAAGGGTGTTAAAAGTGCTCTATGAAAACAAAGTACTAAGATTAGACATTTTCCCAGTGAACAAGGTCTGGGGTTGTGCCATTCAGATTTGTTTCACCTCATCATTTTCACATAAGACCTAAGAGCAGTAATGCCTCAATGATCTTGTTTTTTTATATGTAAACAGCCATCTTGTGTTTTTTTTATATGTAAACCCTTTTTGTGTTAAAATATGTTCCCAATTAACTTAAATCATTTGCACTGTTTAGCATCAAATGTATATTTTGACTTTACTATAATTTATGAAGTTTCATGCTAAAATTAAATAACTAATTTTGTAATAGAAGTTCTGTATCTGAAAACATTTAACCCAAAGCAAATTTCCTTTGCCTTTTTTCTTCAGTATCAAAGCACATCCTAAAAAAAAAAAAAAAAAGCACATCCTTACAACATTAATTTTAAATGAATTTTTTTTTATTTTTCACCAAGTTGTTTTGTAGATCATAATACATTGGTTGCTAACATTATATGATGTTGAAGTCTTTTAACAAATATCTATTAATATTTCAAGTGACAAAAACCTTAGTTTTATACTTGGCAGTCAGCATGGATTTCCAGTGAACATGCCTCATGGAGGGCAGAGTTTAAAGGAAATCTCCACAGCGCTCACCATACCGTGTGGATCTAAAAGCACACAAGCATACTGTTTGTGTGCTTTTAGATGTTGCTGTAAATTCTGGAGAGCTGTGGTTTGTAAACTTTTACTCCCCAGGATGTTCACACTGTCATGATTTAGCCCCCACTGTACGTATTCTTTACATTCAGAGTATTAAAGTTTTATTTCTAACTAATGTTATTTGTGCATAGTTTTAAGATATTGGGAGCTCTTTACATATGGATGGTTTTATTCAGTGAAAATTCTAACTTGAAGTATGTCTGGTCTGCCTCCAGCGAGGCTGTAGTGCAGGCTCCTTGGAACTCCTGAGGAAACACAGCCCACACTGTAGGTACCAGGAGTGCTGGGCATCACTCTGCTGTTTCTCCTCTTCATTTCTGTCAGCCACATGAACTCATCCATGATTTTGGCTTATGTATCTTTGTTCCACCCCTTTGGATAGCTTTTGTCTACCTATTTATTTGTACTGGGAATCGAAGTCACAACTTTGTACTTGCTAGGCAGATACCTGTGCCACTGAGCTGTATATCCAGTTCTATTTATTTTTTTCATGTACTTAGTTGTTACACAGGGTCTCACTATGCAGCTCAGACTCAGCCTCTCCAGCGCTGGGATGACAGGCAAGGCTGGCATGGTATCAAACTGTAGTCCTTACACTTGCCTAAGTGGGCACTTTAGTCCACTGAACTATGTCAGCCCTCTACTTATCTTTTAATTCAAGGTTGTTTCTCTTTAAGTATGAACTTAGGAGAGTTTAGTTTTCTAAGTTGCTGTTTTGACATTTAAAGTTAGCTTTTCATTAAAAAGTTACAAAAAATGATAAAGGTGTTGTGAAAGATTCATGATGAAATAATTTTTTCTATTCTGGTCTCAACGAAAAGGCTTTAAGCCATACGTTAACCTCAGTAAATTCTGTTTGTGTGCTTTTAGATGCTGCTGTAAATTCTGGAGAGCTGTGGTTTGTAAACTTTTACTCCCCAGGATGTTCACACTGTCATGATTTAGCCCCCACTGTACGTATTCTTTACATTCAGAGTATTAAAGTTTTATTTCTAACTTATGTTATTTGTGCATAGTTTTAAGATATTGGGGGCTCTTTACATATGGATGGTTTTATTCAGTGAAAATTCTAACTTGAAGTATGTTCATGTAAAGAACAGTGAGCTTAGCAGAGAAATAATTATACTTTCTGTAATAGTGGAGAGAATTTGCTAAAGAAGTGGATGGGCTACTTCGAATTGGAGCTGTGAACTGTGGTGATGATAGAATGCTTTGCCGAATGAAAGGAGTCAACAGTTACCCAAGCCTCTTCATCTTTCGGTCTGGAATGGTAAGGGATAACAGTAGCATATTTCAATTCATGGAACTTGGTAACAAGTGAATATTAGCGATAGTGCAGCGTAAGAATTTGTAGCATTCAAGTCTTAAGTTAGGTGCCTTCTAGTAATAGTAAAAAGCTGGATTATTTTATGAATCTTCATGTTCTGTGACTTTGACTTTTTGTATTTTAAAATTAAATGCTAATTAACAGAATTCATACAATATACATATTGTGCTTTGCAGTTTGCAAAGTGTTTTGTAGAAACTCATTGAATATAGAGTCTTAGCCTTTTTCCCAGTTTGCAGTAATGAAACTAAAACAAAAACTATTTTATAAGTTGAATTAAACTAGAATTACAAAGCAGGGGCTAGGGAGATAGCTCCATGGCACAAGTGCCTGCCTGCCAAGTGCAAGGCTGTGAGTTCAAACCTCGGTCCCACAAAAAAAAAAAAAAAAAAACAGTTACAAAGCAGTATGCTTAAATGACTGGGTGCCTTTTTGACTATTCACAGAGCCAGTAGGCCTAATTTTGCTCCCATTGAGAAAAGAATAAGTCTTTATTCACTTGGCTTTCTACTTGCTGTACAGAAATGGAATGATAAAATGTCTTGTTTGACATTGAACTGTTAGGCATTATAGATTACTTGTTGGAATGTTTTTGCAATTGAAATTTAATAAAATTTTAACACAGAAAAAAATTAGAATTAAACTATTCTATAAATCACTTCTCAGCTTTTTGGCCAAGATCAAGTGTAAACTATATTCTACAGAAGATAGATTTTATCAAATCAATATTCTGTTATTTGGAAATTTCTTCTGATGGATAGAATTTTACTGAATTATTCAAAGTAATGGAAAGTCTAAGTATTTGCTATTTTAGTGAGTTAAAAAGAAAATGTAAGCAGTGTTCCTTTTTATACAAATCAATAGGCTGCGGTGAAATATCATGGAGACAGATCAAAGGAGAGTTTAGTGAATTTTGCCATGCACCATGTGAGAAGCTCAGTGACAGAACTGTCAACAGGTGATTTTTTTTTTTCATAATTAGCTTGATTTTCAAGGACACTTTATTGGTATTTTGAGTTTTACGATGGCCGCATAACCATTAGATCGTAGTACTGAAAATTTTGAGTAATTTTCCCATGATTCTTAAAAAACAATTATGTCATTGCTCTATTCTGCTAGTAGTAGGTATGTAATGAACTAGGTCTACATAGAAACTGTAACATTTAGGATGTGAGAGATGGACGAAAGGGACTAGATTAAAAGGCATCTTTCTTTTTTTTTTCTTGTTTCAGAACCTTTGTTTGTTTATTCACTCATTTTTATGGCCGGCTCAGCCCGCCCCCAGGGCAGGGCTGGCGCAGTATGTGGTGCCGGGGATCGAACCGCGGTCCCTGAAGCTGCCCAAGCTTCCCCAAGCAGGGGCTTTAGACCACTGAGCCATCCCGCCGGGCCCAAAAGGCATCTTTCAAAAGTGCTGTTTAATAATCTTGAAGTGTCAAGTTTTTGTTTGTTCATATGGTTTTCAATTAGTTTTGCTGGTACACTTCATATATGTAGTGATCACTTTCATTATAGGGAATTTATACCTGTACATAATATACCTTGACTTTTTTTTTCTCCATTGCATCTTTATAGATAGTAAATTCATGCTATCCAGTTAAGTTTTTAAAGTTCAGAATCTTTAAAGTGGGCTTTTAGAGGGGGAAGATACCTCAGTGGAATAAGTGCTTGCCTGCAAGCATAAGTTCCTGAGTTCAATCCCTGGTACCACTATCAATCAATCAATCAATCAGTCAATAAATAAATAACTTAGGGTTTTAATACATCAAGTGACTTCAGGCTGGTTGTTTATGCTCCATGAAAATGATGGTGTTCATGTCAAAAGGGATGTTTATTTTATTGAGTACCAAGTTGGGTGTCAGAAGCTGTTACACTACTAGGGTAGCCATCCTGCCATCAGTAATCTCATCACTATAAATGAGGAAGACCTAGAAAATTAATAAACTATAATACAGTAACTTACAATAGAGATAGCTTAGAAAAGCATAAATTATGTGAAACAATATGTTGGTAAAAGGAGAAGTTAAAAAATACTTCTTGAAGGAAGTCATACACCATCTTTCATGGAAATGGACAGAAAGCCTGAAAAGAAAGAAGGGTGGCTGTAGGCACATAGGCCACAAGGAGCCTTACTTGCCAATTACACTTTTCTTCTAAAGGATATACTGAATATAGAGTTCATGCAATGCAAAACTTGCAGAGATTTTGACATATTCAAAGAGAGTTTTAGAAAGGTAATTGATTTTAGTATTCAGAGTGAATTGGAAAAGGGTGGGATTAGGAAAAAAGTCATTTGGAAGACTGTTTATTATTAAGTAACAGGTGATCAGAAATTTGCTTTTCTTTTAAGGGAACTTTGTTAACTCCATACAAACTGCTTTTGCTGCTGGTATTGGCTGGCTGATCACTTTCTGTTCTAAAGGAGGAGGTAATTTTATTTGTTATTTTGTTAGAATGAAAAGACCATGCTACTGAAATTTCAGGTGTTAATCTTAATTATATTACTCTTAACTTTTCAGGAAATATTAATTTAAAACTACAATTTAATCCCAAGATTGCAATTCTTTTACTTATTATTTACTCTTATTATTTTAGACACAAAAGGCTGTCAGTTTGTTAATTTGTTAATAGATCCTTTATACTTATACATTTTGGTGAGTGAATTTTTCAGCTTAATTGTGCTTATGATAAATTGTTCCTTTGGTAGCCACAGGTATGTTTTGACAGTTTACAATAATAGTTGTTAACTCTGGGAAGGTATAATCTTCCCAGATAATATTCTGGAAAGATTGTACCTCCCAGAGTCTGTAATACTATGGACTGTGCTACTGTCTATATGTAAAATATATATATTTGTCTTATAAAAGTATCTACATGAAGATGACATTCTCACTTCTAGGACCTATTCCTTGGTAAGTTATGTGGGAAATTCAGTACCTCACATACCAAATTACAAAATGAAAATCATGTTGAATTAGATTGTTTATAAATTGGTCCCAGTTTTACTCAATCTCTTAATTCATTATTACATTTTCATATGTTAAATCCTCATGTGGATCTTTTTCCCACACATTACCTCTCATTCTCCATGCTGCTTTGTTGGGAGTGTATTGTAAATAAAATTGACCACCCGCCATCCTGTGGTCAATTTTAGTTTATTTTTGAGCCATAAATTTCATTATTCATCAAGAGATTTTGTTACATTTTAGCCTGGTACTCAGATTCCTATCCATCCACACATGAACGAAACTTAAAACATTTTTAGCATTGTATTATTTTTCCCATAGATAAACAGCTTTACCATTCTCTGTAGGCTCTGTAATGCTACTATTCTATTTTCTCATTCCAAGCTGGCCAGATAGATCAGTAGACTAAAGCACCTATTTAGACAGATACAGGGATCCAGGTATCCAGGTCTGATCCCAGTTGTGCTGTGCCTGCCCTGCCCCTGGTGCATGCTGAGCCAGCGACTAAGATAGGGTGTGGTGGTGTGCACCTGTAGTCCCAGCGCTTGGGAGGCTGAAAACAGGATCACTACAAGTCTGATCTGTGTAGTGAGACCCTATAAACCCTATACTAAAATACCAAAAAAAAAAAAAAAAAAAACTCATTGTACCCTAACATTCATATTTACAGAACCTTTATGGAAATAGTGTAGAACCTCTTTTCAGATTTTTATGGTATTTTAAAGGATCCTTTACTTACATATGCTTATCAGATAGATCCATTACATTTTACGTTTCTCAAATCATGAGATCTCTTGGACAAAGGAGATTGCTCCTGGAAATTTGAGAGACCCTAAGTAAACACATGCTGTAGCAAGAAATCAAAATGCATGTGTATGTAAAGTGAGACTTGGGCCTGCATATGCAGCTACTACTAAGGATGTCGGTGTTTGGCAGTAGGGCTCAATTATTGCTTCTGAATCAGCATGGTTATTTGGGAGACAGGCGTGCATATGTAAGCTTAGTCTCATAACATTTTCCTCCCTCAGATTGTCTGGCCCCACAGACACGGCTCAGGCTCAGCGGTATGCTGGTAAGCAACCTTTATTTTTTAAAATCTGAAGAAGCAACACATTTATAAATTGATCCCAAATATTTTTAATTTCTTGAACTCATAAATTTCTGGACTTTATTTTCTGATAAATATGTTCCAACTATGTTTCTGAATAGTTTTGTTCATTCTTGTCATGTGGTATTGTCATTCTCACTCCTAAGGTTCTAATTATTGTGAATTCTTCTAGTTACATGTTGGTGTTCTTACCATTCTGAGACTTGACTGCTGGTTTATTTTGTTTATGTCATGTTGTGGTTGGAGATTGTGGTCTGTTACAGGTTGGTACTTCCACTCTACTGAAGCTCCCTGTGTGACTGCAGAGTAAGTTTTGAAGATTAGAAAGTTAAATGTGAGCTTAAAAGATGCTCTGCGTAGGTATGTTAGATCAGGTTTGTTAACCATGTTCATGTCTGCATTACTCTTGTGCTGCTTGATCTGTAATTTCTGAGGTGAGCATATTAAATCCCTAAGCTATAAACAGTGATTCATCTGTTTCTCCCTATATTTGTTATTCTCTTCTATACAGAGTTGTGAGTGTCTTTAGTTTCCTCAGTATGTGAGCGTGATCCCATCCACTTGCACAGACTTTGCCTGTGAGGTGGAGGCTCCTGAGCCACAAAGCTCTACAGCATGTTACTGTGCTGAAAGCAGTAGGCTCTTGGCACCCAGTGCTGTCTGTACCTAAACCTAGAACTACCACAAAGTATGATTAGGGAGGTAAAGAGTGGTGCATGCGTGTAGTGCTCTTAGTGTGACCAGGGCCTGCAGGCCTGGAAGTTGCTTGAGAGAGCTAGGGAATGACGTCACTATGATCACAATAAATCTGCATGGTTAGACTATACTGCATCTATAAAAATAAATCTTCAGTAAGTTTAGCCTTAGTTTTCTATAATGTTTTTACTTCATAAATTTTTTTAACTTTTTTTTTTTCACCCAGGACTGAACCTAGGGCTTCCTACTGCTCAGCTAAGTCCCCAGCCCTTGTTTTAACTTTTCGGTTCTTGTAAAGTAAATCTTAATTTTAAAGTGTATATATTTCCATATAGCACTATCCACATCAAGTCATATCCTTGCTGCTTTTGATTTACCAAAGTTATACTACGATTTGCAGAGGTGTGGATTATTTCTACCTTGAGACTTACTGGACCTCTGAATCTATTAAGTGTCTTTCAAACTTGTGAAAGCTTCCTACCTACTATTTTCAGTTATTGGTTACGTCACGTTTTTTTCCATTGTAGTTAGAATCCTGATTGAATGTGTGTTCGTCCTATATTTGTTTACCAAGTTACTTTGTCCAGAAAAGTTTTGCAGTAACTTGGGGTTCTGAGAAATAACATTTTCTATATAGGGTTTTGGAGTTCATTGAAGGAACTTAACCACCAATAGGTAAAAACTGGGAAAGTACTAATATAACTGTAGTAGACACAGAATATCTGAGAATCTATGATACATACGTGTTACACAGGTTTGATTTTAACCTGAGATTATTAAATAGCCTACTTCCTATAAAAATGTATCAATGTTGTTTTTTCTTAATTTATACAAATTCAAAAAAAAAACACCAGTTGTGGTTTCACTTACCTATAAATCCTAACACATGGGAGGCTGAATAGCTGTGAGTTTGAGTTCAGCCTGGGCAACGTAAATGAATTCAAGGCCAGCCTGAATTTTATACCAAGACCCTATCTCAGAAATCAAAAGGGCTGGGGAGATTGTTCAACGGACTAAGCACCTGCCTGACAAGTATAAGGCCCTGGGGTTTGATCCCCAGTACTGCATACTGTGCTGTGCTGGCCACCGAAACAAGGTGTGGTGACCCACACCTGTTACCCCAGTGCTAGGGAGACTGAGACAGGAGGATCACTAGGCGTCTGAGCTGTGTAGTGAGACCCTGTAACAAATAAGTAATAGGTTAAAAATAATTTTTAATCAAAAAAATCGTACAAATTATAAAAAGTAAAATATTTAATATCAAAGGAAAGTTATTAATAAAATTTAAAAACATTTTATTACCTCAAGTTATTGAATAATAAGAAAGTACAGTTTTACAGTGGAAAAATGGGGCTTGAGGCTAAGTAAAACAAAATTCCGTTGTCTTCTGTTTACAGCCTAGCACATTTTTCTTTCTGCTTTAGGATGGTCTTGTTAATGTAGGATGGGTGGACTGTGAGGCACAGGACAACCTCTGCAGGAGTCTGGATATTACGACGAGCACTACGGCTTACTTTCCTCCTGGAGCCACATTAAATAACAAAGACAAGGACAGCATTCTGGTAAGCAAATAACTTTACATAGACACGTGCATAAACACATTCAGAAGAAATACATCATTTTGTAAGTGACGAGTAAAGCAAGGAATCAGTTTATATCATTTGACTGGAAGATTTCCTTATTGAGGAGAAGTAATTTTTCATCAAGTCTGCCACAAGGATTATTTTGAAACCACTGCTCTTAAACAACAGAAGTATGGAATACATTCTTAGGATTAATGAAAGAACACTTATGGGTTGTTTTTATGGTTTCCATGTAATTGTTTTCTTACTATTGTTAAAATATAGATCATTCATGGTTTCAGCTGGGACCTAGGTATCTACTTTTTATAACAGGCTGTGGGATTCCAGCATAAATTCAGTTTGGAATTTCAATAAATTCATGTCCCTAAACTTACCTGATACTCAAGCTAGTCATCATAGAGCTGAGGTAAATACTGGGATACTGGAGAAGTCCTATGGAATCCCAGAAGAATACAGCAGACTCTGACAAAGACAAAGCCTTTGTTTAATAGGCAGCCACATCAAACCTTAGCACACACTCTTCCAGATCTTTTCTTACACATATGCCCCGTTATGACCTTAGGTCCGCAGCATTTCAGTTGGTCCCTGCCTCTGACATTTCTCCACTCCAGGAATGTTGCTTGTACACGTGTACACACAACACTGCTCCCTGTTCAGCATCTCCTCTGTGATATTCACCAGCCTCTCATATGCCTATAAACATACTCCTGATATGCCTATACATCCGCTTCACCCAGTTTCCCCATCGCCATCCTTTGTTTTTCAGGCCAGATGTCCTGTCCTTCTCATATCCTACAACCAGTTCATAAAAAAAACTATGGTTCCATCTTTAAAATGTTTTTAAATGACCTCTACTACTACCAGACCTCTTTACTTTCTACGTTGAACTTTTAGGTCAGGTTTACACACTGTCTACCAAATTCCTAGAAGAGTTCTTGGGTGTGTCTTTATGGTGCTTACTGTGTACGTAAACATGCTATGTGTATATGTACTATACGATACACACATGCAGTAGATGTATAGATGCAAATTAGTAGGTAGTAACAAATGAGACCATAGAAATTCAGTAAAATTCCTTCTTGTCAATAAATATGCCATATTACTGTTTTTAAAGTATTTATACATTATCTTTTTAGGGGCTGGGGAGATAACTCCATGGCATAAGTGCCTGCCTGGCATGTGCAAGGTCATGAGTTTGAAACCCGGTCCCACCAAAAAAAAAAATCTTTTTAGTACTTAACAGTCTATATGTTCATTTTTTTATACATTTTTAAAGCCAGGGTGCCCTCCAGAAATGTGCTAGCTTATACTGAGGATTTTCTACACGGTACAGATGTAAAATTACAAGTGACATTGGAAATGTATAAGAAGGAAGAGGTGAATTAAACTCTCCTTGATTCTCTTAAAAGCCCACACATGTTAAAGATGAGGTACTGTGCTAAGTACATCTGGAAGCTGAAATCCAGAGACAAAATAAGACAACGTCCTCATAGGTGAAAGTAGCAAACACTACTCTTAAGACACAAATTTATAAGATTTGGTATGTAATTGCACATATAAACGTTTTTTGAAATATTGATAATACAGTAAAATATAGAACTCTAAGCTGTGAAATTTAAAAGATGAGAGATTTCTGGGGGTTTTAAGCATTTTGGTAGATTATTTGATATAGATCTTTATATGTTACAGATTTTAATAAACTTAAGAGCAAGTTTTCAAATCTAGAAAATACACTTTGAATTCTTCCAGCATACTCACTCATTTCTGTCCATATTTTCTTCTCATATCTAGTACCATTAAGATGTGGATTTGATGCTAGTCCCTTAGTGTTTTAAACCCAGTTTCAAATCCTCAAGTCACATTGGAATTATTAAACATGGATGATCCATAAGCATAAACTATCCTCATTTACTTTCTCAATGTAGCCATTATTGTACTTAATAGCTGCCTCATTGAGAGTTAGGCCAAAAGGAAGGGTTCTACAAACAAATAAATAAAATTTCTTGAGTGCCAATAAAATAGGCAGAAATTCAGGAGATTTATGTTTTGGTTGTTTGTGTTTTAGTAACAAGTGGCTTTACAGCATGTTTAAAATAAGGTCTTTATGATTAAGTTTGAGAAAGTTACATTTCTGAACACCTTAATAAGGAGTTATTACCATTTGAATTTTCCCATTGCAAGTTTTTAATTACTATTATAGTTGAGGCAGAAAGTGTCTTAGAGCATTAAAAATTAAGAAAAAAAAAAATCCAAAACAGTGAAAACTGGAATTCTGTAAAATTTTCCAAATTTTCCTGGTGATTTCAATGAAGATCACTGAGTTCCTGTAGGATTAACACAAAATTCCAATTAATAAAACAGCTAATGGGATCCAGAGAGATAGCTCCATGGCACAAGTGCCTGCCTGGCAAGTGCAAGGTTGTGAGTTCAAACTCCAGTCCTGCAAATAAACACCTAATGATGTAATTTCTTTTATACCATCCTTTAAAAAAATAAAAAGCCATGCAATATGTTTAATACTTACAAAATTATGTTATATTGAATCTTTTTAAAAAGCAGCAATTTGTTCTTTAACTGTTCCTGTTTAAAAAGTAATGTAAGAAATGAATGTTTTTCCAAAAGTTTATAACTGATTTCTCTTCTTCTAGTTTCTTAAGTCATTGGATGCTAAAGAAATATATTTGGAAATAATAAACAAACTTCCAGACTTTGAACTACTTTCAGCAAAAACACTAGAGGTAATGTTTTTATTAATAATAAATGGTAGTAAGTATGGCTAACGTTTTAAATTCTTAGTATTTTAAACTCAGCCTTTGTTTTATTCATTGGTGTTGAATTGAAAGTAGCATTACAGAGACATACATTAGTCAATTCTAGGTTAAATTCTAAGTGCTGGGATCCTGGTATTGATGACTGAAAGCAGATCTTATAGTTTTGGAAAGCCTGCGCAGTCTGAAGTGGATGTCTTAAGAGTCCAAAGGCAAGATGCTGATCACCAAGCGGTCTTGGGTCTGCTTTGGAACTTTATTTTCTTGCCACCAGAACACTTTGCTGTCCAGTGAGAATTAAGCAGCACTATAATTAAACAGGCTGCTTAGAATTCAGTTGATGAGAGGATGAATTGTTTTATTCTAATTTATTATTCCTAGGGCATGATTTCCTGACAAATCTTCTGTATCCAGCCTGAGCAAGCCAACTGCTATGCGCTGGCCTTCTGTGTTCAGCTGTGCATTGTTGGGAGCGCACTATTGGCACGGTCATTTCCGCCAAGCTGTGTTAGCTCAGGGACTCCCCCGGGGCAGCTCGCTTTCCTCAGGTTACTCCTAGATAACTGCAGTGTGCCTGGCTCTGTGGTTCATGGTATTTTGAATTAATGGGCAGGGAACCAAATCTAATTTTCAAAGAAATAAAAATGAGATTTTTTTTTTTTTTTTTCCTCTTTTTGAGACAGGGTCTTGCTATGCAGTTCAGGCTGGCCTTGAGCTCACTTTTGTGGCCCAGGCCACAAACTCACACCAATCCTCCTGCCTCAGCCTCCCAAGTGCTGGAATTACAGGCATGTGCCACCACACCCAGCCAAAAATGAGATTCTTTAGAATTCCTCATGTTTGATGTTACTTTTTCTTAATTACTTTGAAGGATCGCTTGGCACATCATCGCTGGCTCATATTTTTCCATTTTGGAAAAAATGAAAATTCAAATGATCCTGAGTTGAAAAAACTGAAAACTCTACTTAAAAATGACCATATTCAAGTAAGAAAAGTGTATTTTGCCTCTTCTTCTGTTGTATGCTTACCAATAGTCTTAATACTCATAACTGTATTGTAAATAATACAACATTTGTTGATATTCTACTTTAGCAATCCTGTCAGTGCTTTTGATCTTAGGGCTGGGATTTTTGTTTTCTTTTTGTATTACAAAATTGATATGACATCTGGAAGTGGTGACTTTTTGTTTCTTTTGGCATTTGACAAATCTGTATCTCAGTTTTCTGGGTTTGAGTATAATAGAATGTCTGTCCCTTTTTCGGAGTAGTGTTGTATTTAAATCTGATACACTAAAAACAATCTCAATATGAAACACAGTTATCAAATCAGCATTTATGCATTCTCAACATTTATCACTTCTGTGTATTGGAAACCTTGCCTTAGTTATTTTGAAATAATCCAGTTGTAGACAGTAGTTATTGCACCATCTATAAAACACCAGTAATGATTCTTCCCGTGTGCCTAGCTTGGCCCTTTGACCTGTCATCTCCCTCTCTCTCAGCCCTTCCCAGTCACTGGCAACACTTGTCTCAGTCTCCTCTTTTATAACTTTTTGGCTCCCACAAAAGAAGGAAAACATGGTGTTTGTCTTTCCATGCCTTTTTTTTTCACTTAACATGATTGCTTCCAGTTCCACCCTCACTGCTGCTACAGGTGACGGTTTCATTCTAAGGGGCTGAATAATTTTGTATGGTGTGTGTACACTACATTTTATCTTTCATCTATCTGTTCATGAATACTTCAGTTGATGCTGTATCTTAGCTGTTGTGAGTCGTGCTGTGATGAATTTTGATAGAACGGTTTCATTTCCCTAAGTTACCTCATAATGGATGGCCGGATCTTGCGATAGTTCTCTTGACAGCTCTCCATAACGTTCCGTGTAGAGCTGTACTGAATTACAGTTTCAGCAGCAGTATGCGAGTTCCTCTTTCTCCATATCCTTGCAAGTATTGGATAATTTTTCTCTTTCTGGTAATAACAATTCTAACTTGGATGAGATGTGAATGCTCATTGTGGTTTGAATTTTCCTTAATAGTAAGGTTTTTTTTTTTTTTTTTTGTCACAAATGTAGAGTTCCCTTAAGCATTTTTGTTAGGCTGGCCTAGTGGTGGTACACATCAGTGTCTTTTAGGATAGCTTTGCTGGTTACAGTATTCTTGGCCACAAGTTTTTTGTATGTTTTGTTGTTGTTTTCTTGTCGGATTCTCTTTGGCCTGTAGACTTTCTGCTGAGAAGTCTGTTAGTCTAATTGGAATTCCTCTGTATGTGACAATATTCTTTTCTCTTGCTATGTTTTAGAATTCTTTTTGATTTTTGTTTGTTTTCCTACCCATAGTTTCAGAGATCTTTTTGGTTGTATCTAATTGAAGTCCTTTGAGCTTCCTTGACCAGGATGTTTACATGTCACAAGTTTGGGGCTATTTTCCCTCTTGTTCTCTTTGTGGATAGATACTGGTTTACTTAATAGTTTATCGGAAGTCTCATAGGCTATATTTTTTTCTTTAAGCTACATGAGTTGTCTCAGAAGACGTGTCTTCATTTTTTTTTTCTTCCTCTTAAGGTTACCTATATTGTCATTCTAATTGAAATTTTTAGCTTTTGATCCCTTTTTTTTTTATAACTTCCATTTCTGTTAAATGTCTTGTTCATTTACTAAATTGTTTTACTCATTTCATTGAATTATCTATCAGTATTCTCTTTTTCATCTTTTTTTTAGGGAAGGGTCTATAGCAGTGGTTCTCAACCTTTCTAATGCCATGACTCCACAATACAGTTCCTCGTTGCGGTGACCCCAAACCAAAAAATAATTTTGGTGGCTAATTCAAAACTGTAATTTTACTACAGTTATGATTCGGAATGGCTTTAGGCGACCCCTGTGTTTTGGTTGTTCAACCCCCACCAGGGTCGAGACCCACAGGTTAAGAACTGCTGGTCTATAGGGTGTTCGGGGTCCCACTACTAGATTGGGCCCAGAGTGATCCTCCTGTTTACAGTCTCTCAAGTGCTGGGTTTACAGGCGCGTACCATTCCCAGTCTCAATTGCTGGCTCACTGTGTCCTGGGGGCAGGGCCAGCACAGCAGGCCCAGATGTTGAACCCCTGGCACCTGCTCCTGCGCTTTTATCCTCTGAACTATTTATTTGGCCACCCCCTTTGAATTTGTTCTCAAACATTTCAAAGCTTTTCCTTTTTAATGAGCAGAACATATTTATTGAGGGAAAGAAACCTCCTGTCCAGGAGAGGGACAGGAGGGGGGTCCCGAGTGGGTGTCCCCTGGAAGCTGTCTCTTCCAGAGCTTTTCTTTATGTTAGGTAGTTTCTGAAGAATTACCATGTTTCTTTGGAAATACATCATGTTTTCTTGCTTTTTATTTCCCTAGTATACCTAGTTTAGAGTCTACACCTCAAGTGTAACAGTTGACCTCTTTCACTTTTGGGAGAGGAGCTTTTGTGAGCAGACTTGGGTATAGCTGGGTATAGGTGTCCTTTTGTTAGGTTCTTTGTCCTGGGTCTTTACTGAGCACTCATGCCAGTCTCCACAAGACTTCCTCAGCTGTATTCAGTGTCCAGTGTCTGGACCCTATGTGTCTGGGAGGTTAGTACCCCCAAAGGTACCCGCCACAGACCTCCTTCCTCAAAGGCCAGCAGCAGTGGCAGTGTGACCTCTCAGAGTGGCAGGTATGGTGCCTGGGCAGGGACTGCAGAAGCATATCCTTAGCCCTGCAGAGTGTGTGCCCTCACCCCAGAGCTACTACAGTGAGGGCATCCTACCAGTCACCAGAATAGGATGACATCTGCCTGCACCTCTGTTCCTACCTAGTGGTACCATACATAACAGCTCAGGCTCTGGAAGTCAATGGAGGAGCCTGGCTTGAGTTCCTTCCCTCAAGCAAGGCAGTCAGTCACCTGGGTTTCCAGTCTCTGGGAGCTGTGAAAGTCTCACGGGTAGAACTGTGATCTGAGGCATTAGGCAGTCACTGGTGCCTTCCTGCTTCCTTTTCCTTTCCAGGTGGAGTCCTCTGCAGCCAGAGAGCAGGTCACAGTTTCTGTGCACTCTGCTTCTCCATCCTGCCATCTGCACCACCCTTACTGAGACCATTCTACATTCTCAGTCACCGTCCTCAAAACGCACTTGTCCCTGCAGTCACTGGCTACACTCTGATGGAGTGAGTTCAGGGCATCTCTTCAGCTGTCTTGGACGCTCCTTGCTGGTTTTTCTTCCTTCACTCCTGTGGGAAAAGTCAGTAGGCTGATACTGTGAGACAGCCACCTGGAGTGGCACTTGCCACAGGGGCAACTGAGGTCCTGGTGCAAGGCTGTTAAGTGTGTGAAGTAGAGTTTTCACCATCCTGTACAGCTCTTCAGTTCTGGAGCAGCAGTGTTCCCTGGGATCCCTGCCCAGTGACTAGAGTTACTGAATTCGAATTAAATCAGTCCTTCCTTCTCATGGATGACAGACAGTGGCAGTTTCCATGCTCCAAATACGTTAGGTGCCACGCAGGTTTTGTAAATTCTTCTTTACCTAAGTAATTCTTAACTCATTGCTTAAAGATTAGGATACACAAACATATATAAATACAGAAATGAATGATAATAGTTATCTAAAAGTTCATCTGTACTTTCAGTGCTACTGATAACCATACTAAAAATTTACTGGATAGATTTTTTTTTTTATATTTTGAGTGGGCAGATACATATGTACGCACATGAACATATACCATAGTGGTTGATGTAATATGCTTATACATGTGGAAATTTATATAATTGTGTGTGAGTTGTACTAGAAATTGAATCAAAGGTTTTGCTTCATTTTCTGGGCTGAGCTTCAACCTGCATTCCCCATGCCTCAGTCTCTAGAGTGCCGGGCCTGCAGGCCTGTGCACCCATGCCTGGCTTATGCATAAACTTTTCATCACAGTGGGTTCACTACATACTGTCCTGTGGTAAGCTTTTACATTCAACAGCGTCAGACTTTTTCACTGGCTTGTGAGTACATAACTGTGTGTATGTGTGTGTTTGTCCCTTAAAAGCTCAGTGATATTTTACTATGTATTCGTATAATTGTTTGACAGATGTCTTGCTGACCTTTTATTTCCATTTTTTTAAGATCAAATGATGTGGGCCAGCCAAATAGCTTACTGGATTAAAGCACCAGCAAGCAGGTGCAGAGGCCAGGATTTTGGATCCCCAGACCTGCTGGGCCGGCCCCACCCCCAGGGCAGTTGAGACTGGATGTGGTGGCACGTACCTGTACTCTCAGCTCTAGGAAGGCTGTAAACAGGTGGATCACTACGAGTCCGATCTAGTAGTGAGACCCTGTACACCCTTCCCTAAAAATACAAAAAAAAAAAAAAAAAAAAAAAAAAAAAAAAAAGATCAAATGGTGTAAGACTTGTCCAAGTATTTTAATGTGAAAAATTTTTGTATGAATTTGTAATCTCACTGAAAGCACCTGAATGGGTGTTTCTCCACGTTTGTCAACCATGATGATACCATTTTTTTATTTTTCACTATTCTGATAGGTCAGAAGTAGTATATTAACAATCTGCACTAAAATCACAATCACTGGCAGGTTATAATTCTCTAATTTATTTTCTCTTTATAGCCCTGGCACATTTGCTTTTCTCCTTTGCAGTGTTTAGCTTGTTGGTTGGTTTCTGGAAACACAGTCTCACTGTGTAATTAGGCTGGGCTTGAACGCACAATGATCCTCCTGCCTTAGCCTCCCCAGTGCTGAGATTATACACTATCTTGTTATTTTTTTCTTATTTTTTTAATCCCCCCCCATAGGACTGGGGTTCGAACTCATGGCCTTGCATTTGCCAGGCAGACAGGCACTTGTGCCACGGAGCTATCTCCCCAGCCCCCTATTTTGTTATTTCCTAATAGATCTTCCTTACATGCTGTACTTTTTTCATAGTTTATCATTTCCCCATTTTCTTCATATGCTATTTTCTCTCACACTGTATAAAAGCAAAATTTTTCCAGTTGTTGCTTATTCAGTTCTCTCCTCAGTCTGAGATTAAATACCACATACATATTTGGACCACATATTTCTTGAAGTACTTTGTTTCCGCTCAGGTTTCTGAGCACTCTAGAAAGCATTCTTTAAATCAGATTTTCATTATTAAATGTGAATGTTGTTTTGCTTCCGACATGGGGGTCTTGCTATGATCCTCCTCTCTCAGCCTCCCCAGCACTGAGATTACACGTGTGTGCCACCACACCCGATTCCAGGGCCGGCACAGCTTCAGTACTGGGGATCGAACTCAGGACCTTGTGCTTGCCAGGCAGCTGCTTATGCTGCTGAGCTATCTACACAGCCCAATTGTCCTTTTTATAACTAACTCCAATTTTGAAACACTGCCACAAAGGCAGTGTCATTTTAGGGTTATCTTTAGATATTTGACTACAAATTGAATGGATATGTTTTGTTTTCATGAAATTCAACACTGTCTTGGTACTTTTCAGGTTGGAAGGTTTGACTGCTCCTCTGCGCCAGGCGTCTGTAGGGATCTCTATGTTTCCCAGCCCTGTCTAGCAGTATTTAAAGGACAAGGAACCAAAGAATATGAAATCCATCATGGTAAAAAATGGGGAAAATGATGAGTTCATCTTCATTTCCAAATAGAAATTTTCTAATTGTTAGCTTGTTTTTTTGTGTGCATTTATTGTTAATACTTTTTGTTTTCATTTATTAGTAACTAGAGAGCTGGTTGGGGTAGATTTTTAAATCCAGACATATCTGACACTAAAAAGCAGGCTTATTCCTGCTATGTCAGCCCTAAAACACCCACAGTGGCTACGCTTCCATCATGGAGATAGACTTGTTGCCATCTAGTTCTCACCCCCCCACACCCCCCGCTGTGTGTTGCCCTGTTTCAAGCCGGTGACCTCTCAGATCTGCAGTAATAGCGTCTTCCTTTGGAGCTCCTCACCATCTACTCTTTCCTTCTTACAGTTGAGTTCTTATCACTTCTTTGGAGCTTGAATTCAGATCACCATTTCCATGGGACCTTTCTTTTTTCCTTGACTCCAGTTCTTTTAGAATAATGTTTTTAGATTCCTTAACATAGCGGTAGTGCCTGCCTCACTGTGCCCAGCATGCAGAACTCAAGGAGTACATGTTAAGTGAGTGAAGGCCTTTTACAGTCTCCCTCTACCAGTTTTCCAGCCTCCTCCTCCACCTCCATCTCTCCAGATAATCTTAGCTACAGTGCTTTGGATCCTTGAAAATACCTTGTTCCTTCACACTTTTCTCCACTCACACACAAGTTTTCTTCCTGCATTATAATCATTCCTGTGGGGCCTCAAAGTATTCAGCAAACTCCAGGTAACCTTCATGGAGTCCCTAAGCACTTGCTGTTATGTGCTGTTGCTAATTTTATACCTTGTATTCTGCTCAAACTTTAGTATAGAAAATAGGAAAACAAATCTATACTTAATCACTGCCTTGAAAAACATTATATAGTAGTAGAGAAAACAGACAATAAATGAATAGCTTTCTAAAGTATGTGTCTGCAGCAGGAAGGAATAGAGATGAGTTGGAGAGTAGAAAACTACTCTAGGACTTTGCAGCCTAAAACAACACACATTTATGAACTCACAGTTTTTAGAGGCCAGGGATCCAAGGACAGCTTAGCTGCATGGCCCTGGCCTCACGTCAACTCGTGATATAGAGCTGATGGGCTCTGGCCGTCAGAGCTGGACTGCAGCTGCTGGATCTAGGTTCACGGAACATGTAGACAGGGCCAGAGCCTTGTGTGGTCAGAGGTGGACATAGTTGTGAAGCAGCTGAAGAGACAAGTAGAAAAACACAGTACTGTTTATCTCCATCTGGACGTAAAATGTGTTTCTTCTGAGCTGTGAACTAGAGAATCTTTTTTCACTTTTACTTACCTTACAATTTAAAACAGGTCTGGCATATTAGATACTTAATTTTGACTGCTGAATAAGCGAGTCAGAGGCACTTGGAAAACAAACTGTGCTCTGGTAGAGAAGGATATTATTTACTAAGCCCAGAATATTCTTTAGGCAGTGGTAAATTATTACTGGCATTTAAGCAAGTAGACAGTATATAATGAGATTGGTATTTTTAGGCAGCCTTTGCTAGCAGCATAGAAAATGGAATAGTTTTGTGAGCTGGAAACAAGTACCAATGTGATCATGGCAGTAGGCCAGGGAGATTCGGGCAGTAGCAGCAAAGTTGGAGACTGGGTAAGAGATGGACTGTATGGAGTTAGGATAGATAGAAAGGCAAACAAACAAGGCCAGGCTCACTCTGGGGAATTCAGATAGCTGATGGATGGGGTGATGCTTTTGCCTACAAGAGAAGGTGAGCAAAGAAGCAAGTTTGGGGAAGAATATTTCAGGTTCAGTTTGGATAACCTGTGTTGGCTAAGTTCATGCACTATTCAAGTACAATTTTCCTCTGTTGGTTTGCTAATACAGGCTTTGAATTCATAGTAAGTTAAAAACTGATTGCAGTTGGGCCACAGCAGGAAGAACTCAAAAGTTATAGCAAAGACACTAGTCTGCTCTGAGACCCTGATGTTCTGAGGCCAAGATACAGAAGAGTGTTTAAAGCAGAGATAAAGCAAAGACCCCCCCAAATTATACTTAAATCAGTTCATTTACAAGTTCATCTTGCTTTACTGTTTTGAGTGTAAGACCTTTAAAATGTTTCTGTGTAAACATAGAATGTGGATTTTAATTTTTCTCATTTAATTTCAAAGGAAAGAAGATTTTATATGATATACTTGCCTTCACCAAAGAAAGTGTTAATTCTCATGTTACCACTCTTGGGCCTCAAAATTTTCCATCCAGCAACAAAGAACCATGGCTGGTTGACTTTTTTGCCCCTGTAAGTTATTTTTAATCTGTCTAATTTCAGTACTGTACAGTATTTTCTCTCGTCATGGTAAAAAGGGGTCTGTAAATGACGTTGAGCCATTAGAACTAGAACTGCGCTATTGTGTTTGAGCCGCTGTTGCATAAGCTCCAAAGCGAGCATTGATGTGTGTGCCCTGCAGAGACCAAGCATACACAACACAGGCCCAGAGGTACCCAGCGCATCCCTTACGACAGAGGTCATGGGAATTTCGTTTTTCTTTTCCACTGGCTCTGTGCTCACGAATGCGCTCTTCTTTTTTTAGTGGTGTCCACCATGCCGAGCTCTGCTGCCAGAGCTACGGAAGGCATCAACGCTGCTCTACGGGCAGCTGAGGTTTGGCACACTGGACTGTACCGTCCACGAAGGGCTCTGCAACATGGTAAGGCAAAGCGTAAAATATACTCAAGTGGTATTTTCCATGAAACAGAGACTTAAGCATGTTAGTGTTAAAGCAAGGCTTAGCTGTGTAGATAATAGCTGAAATAAATGGAAAAATCAGGTAAGGAATTTATGTTTCTTTACCTAGGCATTACCTTTGGTGCAATCTATAATTTTGGTTTTCCTTATAATTATTTTCTGTGTGTAAAGTTACCAGAAAAGCAGTAGTCAAGCACTTTGAGACCTTTGTGTACATGAAAATATTTTCATAGGCAAAGAAATACTTTGTAGTCCTCAGTTCTAATTTTATACTTCATGGTGAAGGTATAGAGTACTGCCTTTGAATATTACTGGCATTTAAAAAAAATTAAGCCTAAAGTGCTGCAAGTGATAGAGGCGCAAGCTCGCTGGCACTGTGGGCTTGCAGTCAACAAGTCTCAGCACAGGTGAACAGGAGAGAGAAGGCCACAATCTGCCCAAGTTGTTCAGTACAAGGGGAAGATATGTCAATACTTGTTACATTACATTCTCTTATTTCCAGCATGCATGAGATGTTATTAAAGTAAATTTAAAAAGAACACAGCCTTTACTTTTTGATGTTCTGTAGGTGTCTTTGAAAAGTAAGTGCCAACCGAAAAAGCAAAATTATTTTGATAAAGAATAATTGCTATTTGAATTCCTTTAGTTTTTCTACCTTTTATCTCAGATCATTGCACATAAGTAAAAGGGTTTAAAGTATGGGATCAGATTCACCACTCACTAATTAGCTGCTACTCACCTTTATGAAGTCACTTGGCCTCTCAGTCTTGATTTTGTCATCCATGAAGTAGGCTTTGTAATTTTAACTCCCAAACAAAATTAGAGAAACAAAGGAGAAACAGTATGTTGAGTATTTGACACATAGTAAACACTAAATTTTACTTAAGTCTTTCATTAATGAATTATTTGAATATGTAGTTTCCTTCACAGAGTATGTCTAGGCTAAAACTTTTTAGTCACTAGCAACTTAGCAGTGAGATTTTCAGATCTGATAGCTGCTCATAAAAAGAAAAGAAATAGGTGTATATAACACCTTTGATGAATGTGTTCTTTCCTCCCTCACAGTATAATATTCAGGCATATCCAACAACAGTGGTATTCAACCAGTCCAGTATTCATGAGTATGAAGGCCATCACTCCGCTGAGCAGATCCTGGAGTTCATAGAGGTATCTTACCTTCCATGGCACTGCAAACCCTTCTGTTTATAGGTGCACTTTAAATGACTATTTCATGCTAAAACATTATATCCTGAAAAGGAAATGCTTAAAAATTCAAGTCTGTGTCATTACCTGGTGTATTGCTTTGTACCTAGGGACACAGCTACTTAGTAGATGAAATGCTGCTTTCACCTACAGCTTCGGCCCCTTGCCAAGCACATAGCACAACCCGCAGTTTCTGCCCCTGTGCTGCTGTGGTTGGCACACATGGCCAAGCAGTTGCAGGCCTCCTGAGAATGGGGAACTGTCACACAATGCCATGCATCTGCTCCCCATTTTCCTCTGTCCTGCACACCTGTCCCTCCACCTCCAAAGCACTGTTGGTGATTTACACTGTTTTCCCAGTGACGCTGCTGTCCTCGTTAATCACCTGAGTGTCATAGGCTGAAACTTCGTCACTGCAGCCCTTAGAACAGTGCTCTCTGGAGAGGTAGTATGGCAGCTCCAGTCAGAATCTCAAAAGGAAAAGCAAAAAAGCAGGAGGTGTTCTGCCTCAATAGTAATTAAGGGTCGTTTCCAGACCAGTCCTCCCCAAGGCTAACCTTGAACTCTTGGCAGTCCTTGGCCAGCACACCCAGCTGTGACTTTCACTTTTTGAAACAATTCACTGTAGATTTACTTTAGATATGCTTAAGCAGGGGCCGGTGCAATAGCTCAGCAGTCTGAAGTGCCTGCTTAGGCAAGCTTAGGCAGGTGCAGGGGACCACAGTTCGACTCCTGGTACCACATGCCATGCCAGTCCTGCCCTCAGGGCATGCTGAGCTTGCCAAAAAACTAAAAATTAAAAAAAAAAAAAAAAAAAAAAAAGATGCTTAAGCATTGTTTGATTTCTCAAGCAGGAACTTGCCAGGACTATGTGACCAACTCTTTGGTATCTATTAACAGTCATTTGTTCTCCTTAGGATCTTAGGAACCCATCAGTGGTTTCTCTCACACCCACCACATTCAATGAACTGGTTAAGCACAGGAAGCACGACGAGGTCTGGATGGTTGATTTCTATTCCCCATGGTGTCACCCCTGTCAAGTCCTAATGCCAGAATGGAAAAGAATGGCACGGGTACAGTGAAGTCCTTTCTTTCAGTACTGACCACTTACCAAGGGATGTTTTGCAGAGTTGTGTTTGAAACTGAGCTTAACAAACATAGTAGATGATTACTCAGGAGCCCTGATTAAGAGCCTACCTCAAAAAAAAAAAAAAAAGAAGGGGGCTGGGGAGACAGCTCAGTAGAATAAGTGCTTCCCTGTCAAGTGCAAGGGCCCAAGATGAATCCCTACTTCCACAAATAAAAAAAAAATTTAAAAAAAAAACCTGCCTCATTTTCTGTTAGCTCAGCTGAGTAGTTGACCTTTCTTGTGTGGCATCAAATTTGACTAAATATTACCATAATCAACCAAAAACCCCTTCATTTTGTCCATCACTTTTTCTTCAGAATTTAAATATCATCTCATCACAGTATTATGGGTTTTAATGAAAAAAAGTAGTCTTGACCAGGGCAGGGGAGATAGCTCAACAGCATAAGCACCTGCCTGACAAGCACAAGGTCCTGAGTTTGATCCCCAGTACCACAAAAAAACAAAAGGTTTTGACTAGTGAAACAATTTTTACGTAGAAATCTAAGGCACAGTTAGAAATTATGAAAGATTGGAAATTATTTAAATGCCAGAGAGGAAAATGCATTTAATATTCATTTCTAAAATAAAAGAGAAATTTAAGAGTCAGGGTGACTTCTAATGTCTTAATATTTAACATTATTTTAAAAACACAAAGGCTATAATATTTATATCCTGTTCAATAAAATTTTATAAATTGAGTGTGAGTAATCCTGTTGGGAAAGTAATTATTTAAAATACCATTGCAAAAAGCTTCATTAGTTTTTGGTTTAACACTTTTAGAACCAGAATACTTATTTTTCTCATGTAATAAATAAAGTATAATTCTGTTATTATAGAATTAAATTTCAAATTATTCAATATTTTTAAAATAATCTGTTGTGGATTAATTGCTTACCTGTTGCTACTTGGAAATAGCATCCAGTAAATAATGACCGTTTCACAGTGACCAGTTCTTATAAAAGTCAAACGCTGTGTAGGTCATTTTATTTCAATTACTGACAAAACTATTGGTTTCCTCTTTTGTAGACATTAACTGGACTGATCAATGTGGGCAGTATAGACTGCCAACAGTATCATTCTTTTTGTGCCCAAGAAAATGTTCAGAGATACCCTGAGATAAGATTTTTTCCCCAACGATCAAATAAAGGATATCAGTACCAGTAAGTATTCTCTCATATTGGAAGCAATTTATTACAGTGATGTAGTTACAGTTATTCTGACTAAAGGCTAAGAATGTTGATGAGCACTTCAGAAGATGAAGAGAATTGAACAGTGGGACCATTCAAGATGTTAGATGGAAGAAAGAGCTGGCATCAGTTACTCGAGTCACAGGCTGTGTGGTAGTGACCTTATGTTATATCTCCTGTTTTTGTGTATGTTCTTTTTTTTTTTTTTCCAGAATCAGGGATTGAATTCAGGTTCTTGCATTTGCCAGGCAAGTGCTTATTCTGCTGAGCTATCTCCCCAGCCCCTTTTGCATGTATTCTGAGGGAGGAAATTCTGCCTTTCCTACTATGGCAGTAGGGCCATCCCAGCACTTAGATAACGTTCTGAATCCCCCGCTTCTGTGAGGGCTGATGCTGCCCTGGTACCCACGCTATTGCTGCACCACAGCTTAGTTTTCCTGGTCTAAGGTAGAGCATGGTTAGTGCTGCTAAAGCAGTGAAAGTGATTCATGGACATGAAGCAGCAGGTCAAAAGCTGCCTTTTTAAGGTGGAGTTTGACATGACAGTCTTCAAAAAATAGCTTTGATAGACAGTGGTGACCTGAATGCAAGTTCAGAAATTAAGTGGGAGATGTGACTTTCCATCACCTAAATCTGCAGGAGATGTCCAGCAGGCAGCTAGACATTCGGATTTATCTGGCGCAGGAAAGACACAGAATTGGACTAAGGGTCCTGTGCCTCCTTACCATGCATGAGGCCCTGGGTTCAGTGTGCAGACCTCACGCACACACACGCGACAGACTGCAAAAGACAGGCACAAGCATGCAAGTAGGTTTGAACTCCATGTGACCAGCATTCCAATTAAAATATATCTAAGGAGGGCTATATTAGGTGAAGTCACCTGATTTTTTTAATGTGCCACGAGATTGTTTTCTGGACACACCCAACAATAAAAAATACTTTATAACCAAGTGGTTGGTTTTTTTTTTTTTTCCTTCAGTAGTTACAGTGGTTGGAATCGGGATGCCTACTCCCTGAGAATCTGGGGTCTAGGGTGAGTAAAATATCTTTGCATTGTATAAAATAGATTAAAAGATATTTACCTTTGTTTTGTCTTTCAATTTTTTGTGGTTTAAGGTTCTAGCATTTAAACTACTTACTAAAGGATTTTGTTTACCAAGACAGACAGTGATATACATGGAATCATTTTTAACTTAAAGTCTTGTTATAATGCATTTTCTTGCTTTGGTATTGTTTACTGAAAAATTACTTTTATCCCTTGCTACAGATTTTTACCTCAAGTGTCCACAGATTTGACGCCTCAGACTTTCAGTGAAAAAGTTTTCCAAGGAAAAAATCACTGGGTAGTAGATTTCTATGCACCCTGGTGTGGACCTTGCCAAAGTTTTGCTCCAGAGTTTGAGCTCTTGGCTAGGGTAAGTTTTTCTGTCTGCTCAGGTATATGCTTGTTTTAATAATTCGATAAATCCAAAATGTAAATTACTTTAGTTCTGAATTTTTCTTAAAAGTAATACATTTGACTAAACTCTTTACAGATTTGCTTTTTTTTTATTTTATTTTTTTCTTCTTCTTCTTTCAGAACTTTCTTTGTTTATTTATTTTTATGGCCGGCTCAGCCTGCCCTCAGAGCAGGGTTGGCACAGCATGTGGTGCCAGGGATTGAACCGCAGTCCCTGCAGCCACCTAAGCTTTCCTAAGCAGGCACTTTAGACCACTAAGCCATCCTGCTAGGCCCCCAGATTTGCTTTTTAAATATTTTAGCTTACATCCTAATTGATAACATTATCATCCCCCTAGCAATAAAAGTCAGAAGTATTCTGTTTCCCTCCTGTTTTCTTTCCCACCACAAACACTATCTGCTGCCTGTTGCCCTAGGCATGCACCAGGTCCTGCCACATCTGCCTCCCAGATGCCCTTCGGATCTGTCTCCACCTCCACACCAGCCCCCTTCCTGGGCAAACCCTTGTCACCTCACTCAGACCTCAGCTGCTGGTCCTCAGTGCTCAGAGTTGCACTAATAATCTCTCTAGAAACACTGTCTTCTCTGACTCATTAACATTTCTTTGTAGGTACTCACTGGCTTCAGGTTTCTGATTTGACCCTATTTACCTCTTCAGGCTACTCAGTTTGCTCTCTGTCCCTCACATTCTGGGCACAGGGTCTCTGAACACATACCTTTAGATGTATGCTGTTTCCTCTAAAATGCCCTGTGTTAACCAGGTGTGGTGGCACGCGCCTGTAATCCCAGCACTTGGGAGGCTGAAGCAGGAGGGTGGGTATGAGTTCAAGACCAGCCTGGGCTACACAGTGAGCTCAAGGCCAGCCTCAACTGCTTAGCTAGACCCTGACTCAGAAAAGACCAAAATAAATAAAATGCCCTGTCTTTGATTTTTTTTTTCCTCATCCTACAAAATACAGCTCCACGTCACTGCATGGCTGGCCTCTGTGTCCTTTTGGTGGTCTCGCTGTCACCCTGCTAGTCTGTACTTCACCATCAGTGTGCTTATGCAGAGTGAGGTTCTTGAGGTCAGGTTCCATGTCTTACCTGTCATTATACCCCCACTGCCTAAGTGAGTGCTTTTAAAGTTGAACTGAACTTGTGTGCTCACTGCAGGCTAAAATTTTTGCTGTTTCTGTGGTCATAGACAGCCTGTTGATGATGTGGTCCAGATTGAGAGCTCCCTTATGTATCTAACTCATAGAACCCCTGTCACTAGAAGACATAACACTGACTACAGAGGAAAACTCAGCTCCACCAGTCCAAAACAGCTTAACAACCCAAACCATAGGAAGATATTTTTAGCAGGGGAGTTTTTTTTTGTTTGTTTGTTTGTTTTTTTTCAATACAAGATCTCATTTTACAGTTTAGGCTCAAAGTGATCCTCCTGTCTCAGCCTCACCAATGCTGGGATTATAAGCATGCCCCACCATGTCCAGTTGCAGGGCCATCACAGCATGAACTCTAGTCTTTGTGCTTGCCAGGCAGGCGCATATATGCCCAAGCTATCTCCCCAGCCCCAGTGGGATTTTTTAAAAATGCTTTCATAAGCAGTAAATGGTTTTAGTTATAAGTGGTCCTTCAGAGAAGAGGTTATTCATACCTACTTAAATTTACCTATGCTACTTTCCAATCTAACACTATTTTATTCCTTCATTCCTCTTGGACTAAAGCTAATGTAATTACCAACTTGGTGGTACAACTACATTTTAATTACAGCAGAAAAATTCTTACACATCAAAAGAATCATTCACTGAGCAAATCCTAACCATTAAGCAAAGACATTCTTCTTCTTTTTTTCTTTTTCCTTTTTTTTTTTTTTTTTTTTGTATTTAGTACAGGGTCTCACTATGTAGCAGTCTGGTTCATAGTGATTCTCCTGTTTTTAACCTCCCAACTACTGAGATTACAGGTGCACAGGGCACCAGACCTCATCTAAGCAAAGACATTCTGCTAGGTACTAGGACTACAAAAATGAAAACACTAAAATCTGCTTTAAACCAGGAAATTTCTTACCCAGAGGAAAAGTGTAAAGCAAGTAAATGACAGGGTAGGATAACTGCAGCCATGAAAGCGAGGCATCCAGAACTTGAGCAGGAAACGGTCAGGAGTCACTAGGGAGAGAGAAGGGTTTCACAGAAAGTTAAGTGTTTGAGACAAGAACCACAACATGACCAGGAGTTTGGCCCCTGAAAGGGTTGGCCAGGCAGCCCTCTCAACAGAGAAGACAGCGTCCACCAACATACAGAGAAACAGGATGGCAGGGCCTGTCCCAATTCTCCACTGCTGGTCCATTGTCACCAGCGTTACTGTGAGTGCAAATGGGTGCCCGGGGGGAGGGCATGGCATGAAGTGGAACTCATAAAGCAGTCCGGGAGGAAAGCTCACCTCCATTTCAGTGAGCACACACTGTCAAGAGTGCATTCTTCATAAGTTTGTGGCAGACCCTTTTCCAGTGGAAAGATCACATTATTAGCAGCAGGAACAGTTATAGCACCAGGAGAAATTGAATATATAAGTAAGTTGGCATGTAAATATTTTGTAATGACATAGAAACTTAACTAAAAAGCACATTTCTAGATTCTTCTGTCTATATTAACATTTGTGTACAGCTTCCTCCCATGGTTTTGCTGGTTCCCTAACACAGGCCAATCTGCCTGTTTCTATATCTCAGTAGGCTTGGCAGTTAGACTAGAAGGCAGCGGTATTCTGATTGTCCTGAAGTAAGAGATAACTTCCACCAGGATTAGGGCAGTAGGGATATAAGAATAAATAATGTATGAGCCAGGCATGGTGGCGCGGGCCTGTAATCCCAGCACTTGGGAAGCTGAGGCAGGAGGATCAGTGTGAGCTCAAGGCCAGCCTGAACTCTGTAGCAAGACCCTGTCTCAAAAAGGGAAAAATGAATAATATAGTGGTGTAAGAATAAAAAATATAGTAGATGGGGGGGAACAGATGCAAAAGAAAGAAGAAATGATTGCATGTTTTTGGTACATGAGGGAGGAGCCTGAAATAACCCTAGTACTTGGCTTCACTCAGTGCATACAGTGCAGAAAGAGGTAAGGAGGAAAGATTAGCTATAGAAGTATCATTTGAGCTGTTTGAAACATTCACATGGAGTAGGCCAGTGACTAGTTGAATAGAAGATCAGGATTCAAATTGAGAATCAGGGGGCTGAGGTATCTGCTCGTCAGCATAAGCACCTGTCTGACAAGTGCAAGGTCCCAAGTTTGATCCCTGGTATCACAAAAAAGAGGGGAGCAGGGAGTGGAGTGAGAATTGAGGTTCAGACTTTGCATTGTGAAAAGGCTGCTACCCATTGGTGGAACTCTGGGTATTAGTGTCTGAGGAGAGAAAAGGCTGTACTAGCTAGCTTTCTCATCACTGCCTACCTGACACCCACACTGAGGGGAGGAGACCTTTCATTTGGCTCACACTTTGGGGATTCTGCACATGGTAAGCATCACCGGTGTGGCAGAATGGAGCTGCAAAAATGACAAGCTGGTGGTGCTGGAAAGCAGAACAGGGCAACAGTGCCAGAGAGAAAGGACAAGGGACCAGACAGACCAAGGCCACACCTCTGGGACCCACCCAGAAGTCTCCCCCTGCAGTCCCCCAGATGATACCAGAGCCAGTCAGGTTGGTGCTCCACCCACACCACAGTGGAGCTCCCCAAGCTGAAGGGAATGGCAAGAATACCGACATATGCCCAAGAAAATAGAAGCCAGCATAGTGGCCAAATACCGCAGGTCATTAAGGAGGAAAAACGTCCATTTTTCTTGGCAGCAGAGCCCTTGAAGCACCTATTTGGCAAGCAGTCCTGAGTTCAGTTCTTGGTGCCAAAGACTGTACCTTATGTGAACCTACAGTCACATCATTGAAGGCAACTGTAAGAACAGGACCCAAACTAAAGTAACCAACAGGTGCATGGCAAAGTGGTTGAAGAATAAGCCACTGCTAGACTGGAGTCAGGTAGATACATGCATGCTCATGCTGGTAGTAGCAAGAGTGTACAGGAAGAAATCCCTGCCTGATCACCTGTGTATGCTGAGGAGAGAGGCCAGCCCAGAAGAATGCACAGCCCAGGAGCCAGGGCAGAGAACAGGATCAGAGGCAGCAAGCAGTGCCTCACAGAAAGCAGGAAGCTTAATGGCCTGGAAAAAAATAGGACACTGATACTGAAAGAGAAGGTTCAAATCTGAATTTTAAAATAAGTCCTTAGGTATATAAATATTTGGAATATTTTGTACCATACTGCTTTGTAGTTGTCAAAACAACTTGTCAAAAAGTGACAAAACATTTTTTTTCTCTCAGATGGTTAAAGGAAGAGTGAGAGCCGGGAAGGTAGACTGCCAGGCATATGCTCAGATCTGCCAGAAAGCTGGGATTCGTGCCTATCCAACGGTTAAGCTTTACATCTATGACAGAGCCAAGGTAGGTGCCTGCCTTGTTCAGGGCCCCTGCCCCACATCTCAAACTCGCAGTGATCCTCCTGTCTTCTGGAGTGCTGGGATTACAGGCATATGCCACCACTCCCTGCTTGAGCACTTATCTTGTTAGAGATTTCTATTATAAGATAAAAGTTAGGGTCCTTTGATTCAGTAAGTAATTACTTTTAGGCAATCCTAACAGTATCTTTTTTCTTTTTATGTGTTTGGTATAGGGTCTCACTGTGCAGCTCAAGCTCATAACAGTCCTCCTGTTTGTAGCCTCCCTTGGGATTACAGGCATGCGCTACCACATGTGGTCTTGGTGGCCAGCTCATCATGCCTGGGACAGGGTCAGGTGGAGCATGTGGTGCTGGGGATCGAGCCCTGGTCCCTGGACTTGCCTAAGCAGGAGCGTAGTCCACTGAGTAATGTTGCCAGCCCACAGTACTTTTTTTGTCCAATAAATAGCAGAGCTCTACACTAAGGAGTGTCAAAAAAAAAAAATGAAGATGACAGCCTCTCTCTGGTTATAGTCACAAACTTCCCAAGTAAGAAAATAAGACTTTTCGTCAGACCTGTTGTTTCTACCAGAATTTTGATAGTTTTTCTGACAAAGTTTAAGAGTAGATTTCTTCATTAGTTTTTAAGAACGTAAGTGAAGGGGCGTAGGTGTTGGTCAGTTAGAGCACTTGCTGGGCATCCATGCAGACCATGGTTCAGTCCTGTGTACTGCAAAATGAAGGGGCAGTGGACAGCTAAGCAGGATATTTTAATTCTAAGTAAAACACAAAAATAAAAGAAATACTGGGAAAATTGTACAGTGCAGTGAAAAATAAAATGTACTCTGTCCTGCTAGGATCCCAGAAACAGAACATGATATAGTTTCAAATAAGTTTTGTGGGGTTTTTTGGTTTTGTTTTGTTTTGTTTTTGTCTTTTTGAGACAGGGTCTTGCTATGCATTTCAGGCTGGCCTTGAGCTCACTTTCGGTTTTTGTCTTTTTTTTTTTTTTTAATTTTATTTATTTATTTTTTTCTTGTTTCAGAACCTTTGTTTGTTTATTCACTCATTTTCATGGCCGGCTCAGCCCACCCCCAGGGCAGGGCTGGCACAGCATGTGGTGCCGGGGATCGAACCGCAGTCCCTGAAGCCGCCCAAGCTTTCCCAAGCAGGCGCTTTAGACCACTGAGCCATCCTGCCGGGCCCCTTGAGCTCACTTTTGTAGTCTAGGCTGGTCTCAAACTCACATTGATCCTCCTGCTTCAGCCTCCCCAGTGCTGGGATTACAGGCATGCACCACCATGCTCAGCAAGTACATTATTTATAAGCTTGAAAGTAAAGGCCTCACTTTTGGGGGAGAAAAGCTATAATAAGCTCAGGAAGTATGTGCCACATAGTTCTGGTAAAACATTTCAATTTCTGCTGTTCGATTTTTTGAGGAAGGATGTCAGGTTAAGATTTGGTTATTTGTTGACAAGTCCAACATTTTGAAATAGTTAAAGAAATTAGGCTTGGTGGGGCACACATATAATACTAGTAATGAGGCTGAGACTTGAGTTCAGGACCAGTGAGTTCAAGCCAGCCTGAACTATGTAGCAAGACCGTATCTCGGGGGGGGGGGGGGGGGATACATTAGATGACAAATTTCAGGCCTAGCTCTCACTTACGGTATTGATTTGCCAAGAAGTTACTTCATCTTAACAAGAGCCTGAGGCACAAACATCACAATACTGGTAAAGCACCTGAATCCTTAATCCTTCAGCTCAGAAGTTCTCTCTTCCAGCTTTCCAAACAACTGAGGAGCAGGTTGCACTGGGTCTTACTCAAGTAAATGGATCCTAGACAGGTATCACCATAGTGAACACAGAACGCACCAGGCACAGGGAATGGTTGGAAGGAGGGTATTGTCTGTGCAGAACCCAGAGGACAGGTGAGGAGCCAGGTGTCCCTATCCATAAAGACAGTGACCCAGAAGTCTGGGCTCACAGGCCAAAATGCAGCAAGGACCAGAGTAAGTACAAGTACAAACCAGGAAGGCTGCTGCACACAGTTAAAAAGAGCAATTGCAGTCTGTGCAGTTTGGGGCAGCTTCATACCAGGAGGAAGGAAACCAGTGGCTGCAGAGCCAGCACAGAGAGGCTGGGCACAGACTTCGGTCCTCTGCTCCCCTTCCTGCAGAGGCAGGGGTTTTGCCAGGGCCCTGACTCAATTAGAGCAATTCCAGCTTTTGTGGACATCTTGGCTTATCACTTCGTGTGAGTTTGAGGCTTTGCTGGGGCTTTCCCAGCAATTATTTTATGTTCCTGTAGTGCATTTATTGCAAGAATGGCTTAACTGTGCTTTTCCTTGAGGAAATTTGAATTTCATGCACAAACATTTTGGAATAAAAGAACTTTAACCATATGTAGTCAAAGTTGTTAGAAATATAATCATTTACATACTTAAAAGGTGACAAGAGTGTTTTTAATTTTAGAGAAGTATTTGGGAAGAGCATGTAAGTGCTAGAGACGCAAGAACAATCGCTGCCTTTGTTCATGGAAAACTGGAAACACTCCAAAAACAAGAAAAGAGAAACAAGGTGAGAACAAAGCCGCAAACTGGCTTCGGCAGAAGCTACAGAAAGGTGTTTTCATTATGTGTGATCTGTGGAGGCTCAGAATATAGGCTCAGCATATTCTACTTTTGGGAATAATAACTATCAGAATATCTCCTCTAGCCAGGCGTGGTGGCACACGCCTGTAATCCCAGCACTCGGGAGGCTGAGGCAGGAGGATCGGTGTGAGTTCAAGACCAGCCTGGGCTACAAAAGTGAGCTCAAGGCCAGCCTGAACCGCATAGCAAGACCCTGTCTCAAAAATCCAAAAAAAAAAAAAAAAAGAAAAGAATATCTCCTCTAAACATATGTATGCTTCCCAATTTGTACAAGTAAAGCCATTTTATAAAAAACAGTTCAGTGCAGAAAGATCTGTACAGACGTTCACAGGCACATCAGTCATCATACTGAAGAACCTCAGCGCAGGCGTCCATCACCTACTGAGCAGAGTGCAGGCTGGTGCCACACTGTGGCATGTTCTTCGGCACTAAAAGGGACAAGCTGCTGCCCAGGCTATGGCACACACAGCCCTAAACACTTAGGCTTCCCACTTCTAGAAGCCGTGAGTCCTGGGATGCCGTCTGTGTGAATGGTTCAGGACAGGCTTGTCCCTGACTACAGACCATGGATTAGTGGTTCTCAGAGGGAGGTTAAAAGGAGCAGAAGTTGGGGTGCTACTAGTGCTTAGTGGGTAAAATGTTCTAAACATAGATTTTTATGGTATTTGTACAACTATTAAAAACTTCACTCTTCTATAGGAATTTTATGGTATGTAAAACGTGTTATAAAAAGTTGTCATTTAAGGCCGTAAAATTTTGTTCAGATATGAAGAAAGCATTAAAAGGGCTAGCCAAATAGCTCAGTGGATTAAAGTACCTGAGGGGTTTGATCCTGCTGTGCTGGATCCATCCCAAGGCATGCTGAGACTGGGCATGGAGGTGCACGCCTGTAATCCCAGCTCTTGGGAGGCTGTAAATAGGCAGATCACTGCAAGTCTGATCTAGTAGTGAGACCTTGAACACCCTGTACACCCTTCCCTAAAATACCAAAAAAAAAAAGCATTAAATTGTGTACTAAATACATTTTAGGTAGCAAATAACCCTTTCTTCTCAAACAGTAGAATGTATGTTGAAACTCATATTCTTTCCTTGGATTTTTTTTTTTTTTTAATGTATTAGATACAGGGTCTCACTATACAACTCTGACTGATAGTGACCCTCCTATTTTCAGCCTTCCAGCACCGGGATTACAGGTGCACACCACCACATCCCGTCTCCATGGCTGTCTCAGTGCACCTGGGGGCAGAGCTACTGTGGTATGCAGTGCCAGGGATTGAATCCCAGTGCCTACACTTGGCTAAGGAGGCACCTAGTCTGCTGAGCTATCTGTCTGGCCTCCTCCTTAGATTTTTAATCACTTTAATTCTTACTATTCCTCAGAAGCTCATCATTTTATTCCTTTTTTAAACAAGTTAGCATCATTCTAGGACTTACTGAGACCAGCAAGTCCATGTATGAGATGAAATTTAGTACAGGCATGGTAAAGTGTCTTGGCTTCTCACCTGTGAGCCAGAGGCCTCGGGAAGGGCTAGAGAAGCATGTTCGCATCTAAGCTGCTGTCATCCAGGGCAGAGCTCAGACCCAGCACAGGAAGCTGGAGAGCCTGCTTCCCAGTCTATTCAAATTAAAAAGGTGATAGGGAAGAGGTAATTATCAATGTATATTTTCCCAGTTTACTTAACACACTTTTTTTGTTTGTTTTGAATGTAGTTTTTCAAGTTATTTTAAAATTTGTGACTATTTCATGTTATGTGTTTAAATAGGCAATAATCCTAAACCTAAAATTTCATTCAGGTGTACACAACTATACCTTGGGACACAAACTTCCTTCTTCCCACTGTTCTAGTTGCACACTGAGTCAAACTCAGTGGCTAGGTAACCATGTTTATATGGGGAAATTTGATTCAGTTTTCATTCAGTTTGGTTTGTGGCCAGAATCATGTAGCAAGTTAAGTTCCTCAACCACAGTAAACCCATACTGTTCGCATCTACTATGGGAAGGCACGAGTTAGAAGGTTTTCCTTTTCTTTTCGTATTAGGCAAGGTGTGTCTCATGTGATGATCCACTAAATAATAAGTATTATTTCTAAAAAGGTAAAATGTTGATTATTTCATATTATACCATACTTTAAACATTATAGAGCCAACATATTTAAATACCTTTCTTTATGCTACTAATACAGGATGAACTTTGATAATATTGAAGAAAAGTTGACAAGAAAAATTCTGAAATACAGGATCAAAAGAAGACGCCTTTTAAGAATGTTAACCACATTCGTGGTGGAAATTAATGAACATTATCTTGTACTGATAAGAACTGCACTGCCTGAAGTCTGTACAACGCTGGTGTAATGAACAGTTGGCAAACTTCTTTTGGAAAAGGACAGATCACAAATGTTAGGTTTGGTGGACTGTGTTTCTTGGTCACAGATTTGTTTTTAACGATGTTTTTAAAAAATATAAAAGCCCATTCTTAGCTCAGGGCCATCCAAAAATGGATGGCAAGTCAAATTGAGTTTATAGGCCTTGATTCCTGACCCCCATGGCCCCAGTGTGGCTCTCCCATGAGCCCATTCACTGTACTGAGTGGATTAGTTTTCAGTGAACAAATGTAACTTGATTATCAGAAGTACTCAAATATGGTAAAATAAATAGATGTCCCACTTTCATGTAGTGAAGGAATTCTCCATTTTGCTTTCAAAGTTGAAGGGATTATCTTTTGCAAAATTTTTCGCAATGGTAAATATAAGTCTTACAGACTGCCTTGTCACCCAGAAAACTCAGAAGAGAAGAGTCCCCAGTGAGCAAGCAGACAGGCCTTTGATGACCCCGCACAGCAGGCAGGGTGCTGTTCTTAAAGTATGTGTGCATTTATTTTCTCAAATTGCTTTCCTAAAAATTTTCCCACTGACAGGTCATTTTTTTGAGGCATCTTTCTAATATTTACATGTTTACTTTATGAGTGTTCTATTTATTTACATTGATTTTTCATAGCTGTTGTTTTCCTCTCCATTTTACTATAGCTCATAATGATACAGTGGTTGTTCCAGTCATTAAATGTCAAAAGCTGCTTTTTTCAGATAAATATTGGCGTAACAAGTTATTTTTATAAGCAAATCAAGTATATAAATCTAAAACAGGATCTTTTAATTTCTGAGTTGTTTTCATTCAAAGCATCACAAGATGTTCTTTCCATTTCCACAAAGCTCGGTAACCTGTAATTGTTTAATTATAATTTACTGGCTAGAATGCTAAAAGTTCCAACTTACCGATAGAGGTTAATGAATAAAAACATTTTGTATTTTCCAAAAACTTTCTAGGCTTATGAATATATTAAATTTAAAAGTTTTTTATCATGGGGCCTGGCAGGATGGCTCAGTGGCCTAAAGTGCCTGCTTAGGAAAGTTTAGGCGGCTGCAGAGACTGCGGGGACTGCCAGCACCACGTGCTGCGCCAGCCCTGCTGTCAGGGCAGGCTGAGCCGGCCATAGAAACAATAAATAAACAAAAGTTCTGAAACAAGAAAAAAAATAAAATAAAAAATTCTTTAAAATAAAGTTTTCTTATCACTTTACCCAGCACCCCAAATTTCCTCGTAAAGATTACTTACAGCTGTCATGTGTACAAGCAAAAGAGCCGTGTGCGTATTCTTCCCCACCATTGTCTTTATACGGACAGCTCCCCACTCGCGTTCTGCTTCATCCCAGCATAGAAGGGCTCTGAGGGCCTGGCAAGTGTGCTCTGTGTTAACATGTGGTTACCTGCAGGCCCTGGCCTTGGGCACTACAGAGGGTGCAGGACGACCTCAGCACAGCCTTGGCTCTGCGCCCGAGTCACACTTCTGTCACTGAGCTCATGTCCAGTCACTAGCTGCACCGGCACTTCTGGCCCTGAGAAGCATGAGGCCTGGAATGCTAAATACTGGTCTGTGTGCCTGTGGGATCTGCAGTGAGGCCGGAAACCTGCTCTGCTGCCTCCTGTGGGACCGCTGACTTACAGAGATTTAGTATAATAAAACGTGTGACATGAGGGCAGCATTTTTTAAGCCAAATATTTTAACGGTTTTTCCGAACTATTAGTTCATCCTTTAATGCTGCCAACAAAACCAAATATATTAAATAGAACGCATTCATTCCTTCATGATTATTAAGATATAATACAGAAGTTAAACAAAAGTGAGTCTTCTCTTAAATGGTATCTGCATAATAAAATGAACTCTGACTATTAAATCTTTCTAATAATATTCTACTTTGTACTTATACTGAAAGTTTTTAGATACAATGAAATTCTAAGTGAATGGTTTTGGTAAAAGCTGCAAAATGTAGGCTAAACCACAAAGCCTAAGTATGAAAGTGGTGATTCACTGGCTTGAGTCGTGTTTCTGCTTAACACTATATTGCATTTAGTTTCTCTTATTGTCATTCAGTCCCTTTGTGAATCGCCATTATTTGTGTGAGATAAGAGAATTATGAGCCAAGGCCACGACAGCCCGTGTGGGCACTCTGTCCGTGAGCGCTGCATCTAAACCACTGATTCATCTAGATCCTGTGGATCTACACACACCCACCCAAAGAGGACCTTGTTAACCTCTACAAGAAACTGGTCCGGTCACCAACAATACAGAATTTCACTGCACATCTGCTATCCTGAAGTCTTTGAGGAGGTTTAAAAGGAAAAACAATGGACACCAGGCTTGGCAGCACAAGAGTAATCTCAGACACCCGAGGCCTCAGGCAGGGAGGTCACGAATTTGAGCCTGGCCTTGCTGAGACCCTATTTCAAAACAAAAATTTTTGAAGATCAGGGATCACATGGGCATAGCCCTGGCTTAAACCATAATACCAAAGAGTGTTGGTTTTTAGAACAAGTGAAATTAGAAACTTAATAGCTAATAACTACATGACCAAACAGTAAAACACTGAACTGTGGCTCTGAAGCCAGGCTCAGACTTTTGGGTAAATCATAGGACACTAAAGCAAAGCATGGCATCAAGAGCCACTTCTCTTGAGTTAGCAAGATCACTAAAGCCATTTTCCACTGCTTTTGAATAAGTTTGGATTTAACTTCTTAAGTTTCAGGGGCCCAGTGGGATGGCTCAGTGGCCTAAAGTGCCTGCTTGGGAAAGCTTGGGCGGCTTCAGGGACTGCGGTTCGATCCCCGGCACCACATGCTTCGCCAGCCCTGCCCTTGGGGTGGGCAGAGCTGGCCATGAAAATGAGTGAATAAACAAAGGTTCTGAAACAAGAAAAATAAATAACGTTAAAAAAAAAAACTTCTTCAGTTTCAAACTCAGCTTTCCTTAGTTCCGTCTTTTAAATAGCATTTACTTCCTGCTATATTGTAGAAATGAGAAAAATTATAATTAAATTTGTAAAGGTGTTTGTGTTAATATATTTTTCAGACTTGTAAAGATAGTATATCATTTGATTTATTGAAACTGAGACCATTACCTGAAAATTAACTACTGTGATGTTTTCATATCTTAACAGTTCATTTATTGAAATAATAGTCACCAGAGAACTCAACTTAGTACCAGTATATCAAAAGAGCTATGGTCTATGTCATGGCGAATCTTCTAGAGCTTTTAATGATAACAGCCTCTGCAGCATGCATGCCTTATCTTTACCACCACCAATGCCCTGTGTTGGGACTTGGGAAGTTAGATCTGCATCAACTTCAAAAAGAAAAGCCTCTTACAAAACTTCAATATATAGGGCCGGGTGTGGTGGCACACGCCTGTAATCCCATCACTTGGGAGGCTGAGGCAGGAGGATCAGTGTGAGTTCGAGACCTGCCTGGGCTACAAAAGTGAGCTCAAGACCAGCTTGAACTGCATAGCGAGACCCTGTCTCAAAAAGACAGAAAAACAAAAATATATTTTAGATCAATTAGGTGATGTGTGTATATAGACTTTTAAAAATCCCCACAAACTTGTTTACAGTCTGTGAAAAGCAGTGATGTCCTTGCTCTGCAGTATTCAAAGCTACATTGTTTTGTGCCCACTTGCAATATACATTTCAGTTTACCAGAACTTTTAATTTGCCAGTAACTTACCTATGATGAGAAATTTTGAATAGCAATTATGATTTCATTATTTTATACCTTATAAGTTGTCCCATCAAAATACCTGTGATTTTCTCTACCTAGATTTTTAAAAAAAGAAGTTATAGTGTTCATGCAGGGCCACAAAAGATCAAGAATAGTCGAAATAATCCTGAGCACCCCCCCCCAAAAAAGTGTGTTGTAAAGTATCTTAACTACTTTCCTCATTACTGTGACAAAATACCCAACACCCAAAGTAGAACAGGGAAAGGTTTCTTTAACTCACAATCTGTAGAGGTTTCAGTCCATAACTGGCTGACTCCAAGGAGGGTCGCTTCACGGAGGGGCATCACAGAAGAGAACAGTTCATGGTATCCGCAAGGTAGCAGAAGCAACAAGGATCTTAACGGTATCTTTCTGCCCTTTTTGTCTTACCTAGACTGCTTCAGGCAGGTAGCAGTCACAACCTTAACCCTAAGGCACTTGAGCCCAGCACTGCACTGCACTGCCACTGTAAGTCCCAGCATCTCACACACGCACTAGGTCCAGCCACCTAAAACAGCCCCATCAATGACTAAACTCGAGCCTTAACGAGAATCAGCATACTCCAAAGCTGTTGCAGTATGTTGGAACAAAAACAGCATTACAGTGACATAAGCTGACACAGCCCAGTGGAGCACAACAGAGAACTCACATAGGTAGAGCCAGCCAAGTTTCAAGAAAGGCACCAAAAATATACAAAAGGTTAATCTCAATAATGCTGACTATTGAATATACATACAGAGAATAAAACTAGACACCTTCCTTACTGTATACAGTGTGCAACTTAAAAGAGGTTAAAAATCTAACCCTAAGGGCCCAGTGGGATGGCTCAGTGGTCTAAAGCACCTGCTTGGGAAAGCTTAGGTGGCTTCAGGGACTGCGGTTCGATCCCCGGCACCACATGCTGCACCAGCCCTGCCCTCGGAGCGGGCTGAGCCAGCCATAAAAATGAGTGAATAAACAAAGGTTTTGAAACAAGAAAAAAATAAATGAATAATTCTTTAAAAAAAAAAAAAAAAAAAAAAAAAAAAAAAAAAAA
>PVJA010003186.1:0-35726 GCA_004027025.1 Myocastor coypus
AGGTGGGTCATGCCCACACACTGTACTCTGTACAATGATTGTGAGGACAATGTGCAATACGGCAACTTTCAAAGAAAAGAAAGGGGAAAAGAAAAAAGAAAAAAAGTTGATTTAGAAAGGTTAATGTTTAATTGTTTGATCTATCTTATATACCTATATGTATTAATCTAAACTGATCTGATGATGAAAATATGTAATATAACCATTGTTAAATTCAAACAATAAAAAATTGAAACTCAAAAAAAAAAAAAAAAAAAAAAGACTACATCATTCTCATTCTCTCCCTACCATCACTTTTTCAAGAATGTAATAAATACTAAAAGCAGGCATCTAATTTGCATTTACCTTGTGGAGTCCAAACCTCCCTTCTTTTGCATACAGGCTGTCCTTACCAACTCAATTCTAATAAACAGAATGTAGCAATAATAAAATAAATAAATAAATAAAATGTACATACCATAAGTGTATTTTTCTCCAAACTCTACCCAACTTGTCCATTTAGAGAGCCTGAGAGCCAATGTCAACTAGAACCTTGCTTTAAATACCATTCTCTCACAGAGGGAATGAGGGCTTCTTGGAGAAATGGCTTAGTCTAAGGCGAAGGACAGAAAAGTTCAAGATGAGCCTGGAGTACATCGTAGTTGTTACAGTTTGTGTCTATTTGTTTCCCCAGAGCCTCATGTAAGTCATGGGGTGGACTTCTAGAATTTGTGATTAACTCATGATCCACTGGGATTACGGGCATGAGTGTTGCTGGGATTATGGGTGTGAGTACTGCACCCAGCCTGGGGCAGACAGCCTGAATGCTGTGTGAGACTTGTTGCTGCTACTCCTCCCTTTTTCTCCTGCTGTTTTACTGCCTTCTACTGCCATGAAGTACTGCCCTCTGCAATGTGCTAGTCTGCCTTGGAGCCAGCTGAGCGTGGACTGAAACCTCCAGTAACTGTGAACTAAATATACCGTTCCTTCCCTAATATTGAGTGTCAGGTATTTGTCCCAGCAAGGAGAGAAAAGTAACTGAGATGTTGGTCAAATAAATAACTAAAATACAGAATATTAAGGGATCCTGTCAAAGGGACACAGGAGCCAGCTAGAAGAGATCATCATGATTATATCTAGGATAGTCATGATAGTGGCAGGTCACAACCCACTAATTAAAACATGAATTTATGACTCTATGTTGTTATAAATGATTAAGAGAACACATACACCAAAGAAAATAGGAAATCTTGGGGCTGGGGAAATAGCTCCATGGCACAAGTGCCTGCCTGGCAAGTTCAAGGTCACGAGTTCAAACCCCAGTCCTGCTAACAAAAAAAAAAAAAAAAAAGAAAAAGAACAGCAATTAATACAGGTAAGCATGATGGAGTCAGAAAGCCATCACTTGTTGGCCATGATAGTCATAAGTGACTCAGACAAGGGTCATTGATGGATGGTAGAATTAGTAAATGAGAATTTGCTGATAGAGGATATACTCTAAGGTCTAATATCATTCCTTCCAAAATAGTTATTAAGTAAAGTAGGGAAGTTTTGCTTTATTTTGTTTACAACTGTATCTGCAAGACATTCTCTGTACATAGTGATTGAAGTCAGTAGTACCAGTACAGGGACAAACCAACATTATATGCCTGTCAATGCAGTGCTCTGCAAAAAGCACAAAATTATCCCTCTCAAAGTCCACCCAGCAAAAGTAGAGATCACAGCTGGAAGAGCCAAACTGAGATGCCCTTAATAAGAATGTGAAGATCATGCAACCACAAGCAAAACCATGCTACTGTTGTTGCTTCAAAGGTACAAAATAAAAATACATACATTGTATGGTGGGTCTGGACCTTGAAAAAACTGCCACCGAGGTCAATACTGGGATAACAGATGACACTGGAAGCTGAGCTGTGGGATTAGACAACAGTACTGCATAGATTTGTTATTTTTTTCTTAATGGTGATATTATATCACAGCTTTGTGAGATTAAGCTTTTTCAAAGCAGTACAATGAAGCACTCAAGTTAATAGGGTTCAGAGGCTATGAATTTAGGGGCCAGGCACTTAGGCACCTAGGAGGAGGTCGGGGGGAAAGGGCAGCACTGAGAAATGTCACCTAAGCTAGTCACTGGAGGATAAGTGATCATAACAAAAGGAAGAAGGACCAGGTAGTACTAAGACCTCGGTGTGCCCTAAAAGCATCCTGGCCCAAGGTTGGATCTCTTCTTTCCTAAGAACTTCCAGGGTCTAAAGAGAGGCACCTTTGGTGAACTAGAACATGCCTCTGAGCCAGCCTTCCTCGCCCTGGCCTGGGGCTCGTGGATGCATTGCATTGCTGACCCTAAGCCACGACTGACCCAAAGTCCTTCAAACAGTCTGTCCCCTCGTGTTTCCCTTCACTCCCCTTTCCTGTTGAGCTGATTCCTTCTTCTTTTCCACCATCCCTGTGGCCAGTTCCACAGAGTAGGTGAGCAAAAGCTCAGCTTCATAAAACCGAGTGGATTTGGAGTATATGGGCTTTGTGTACAGCATTTAACATGAAATATTTAAAAGACATGAGCAGGAGAATAGATAAAGTATAAATCACTGTTTTCTATACTGAGTTTAATAAATAAGGAGTAATAGATTAAAAGCTCCCTATGTATCTTTCATATGAATATATATATATATATATATGTATATATATATGTATATATATATATGTATATGTGCGTGGGTGCATATTCATACATTCTATGTCCTCTAAGTGATATATCAATATCTTTCCCATTACTTTTCATTTTTTGAACTTGATATAAATACAAAAAAATCCTGTTACTACTTGTGGTATTTTTCAACATATGACCTCAGTGACTTATATGCTGGTTACTTTTTTGCTGTTGCATAATATTTCACTGTGCTATTTTACACAAAATTCATTTTTATGTTCTTGTTTAGATGACAGACTAGAATATTTAAAACTTTCACTTTAATATTTATAAAACATGCCACTGTGAATATCAAAAAGTAGGGCATGGGCTTTTCTCTCTCTTTTCTTTCAGATTTTTAAGGTTTTTTTTAATTTTTTAAGGAGAATATATTCAATCCCTGGTACCATATGCTACACCAGCCCTGCCCCTAGGCATGCTGAACTGATGACGGAGTCCGGACGCGGTGGCACATGCCTGCAATCCCAGCATTAGGGTGGCTGAAAACAGGTGGATCACTATGAGTCTGAGCTGTGTAGTGAGACCCTGCACAAAATTAATAAAATAAAATAAAATAAACAAAGAAAATAAAAAATAATGATAATAAAAAATTAGGAAGGATATAGAATTTCATTAATTAAAATAATGTGAATTCAACAGTATTTGTGGAATTGCAGTGTTGCCTTCAAATTAATTGTTTAGATTACCATACATGTGCATGAGAAGGTGGGGGAGGGAGTTATAAGAAATTAAGAAGACAGAAAAAAAAATAAGTATTAACTGTTCCTTTCCATGAATCAGTAGAGCTCCATAGTCCAACTGAATAGGAGAGGGAGGGGGCGGGAAAGGATATGTATGTATGGATACAGGAAGGCTTGGATAATTGCATGGGCTTTTCCTGTCTCACCCAAAATACACTTGTGCATGACCTTAGTTAGTCTGGCATATGTGAGTAATAAATATTCACTGAATAGATCACGAGTTAACCCATGTAGAAAACAGGCCCAAGAGTGGTAAAATCAGTAAGCTATATTGCCTGGGAGTTTGTGATGCAACAAATAAGGCATGATGGAAGCACTGATCACAGACCAGTGAAACCATCAACACAGGTGTGGAGAAGCTCCAATGACCTCGGTGTGATAGGGAGCCCTGAGTATGCTCTCAGACAACTGAGAATAGCACCCTAACCATAGCACAGAGCATATGAAGCATGAATGAAAAATGCAGTAAATGTTTACATTTTAAACAGAAACTGAGAGCTTTTTTTCACCCTGCGAGGAGATCAAGTCCTTACTGTTGCTGAAGATGTCTGTAGTATCTCTGGGGCTAGCTCTGGTTCTTGCCTTGAGTGTTGCCTCTTGGTTCCAGTTCAGATGCCTCAGCCTGCTGGCACAGATCCTTCATCCCACTGGCACAGACTTCCTATCTTCCCTCGCTGACCTTTGGGCCTTCCCAGCACAGACCTGTGACACAGGCCTGCATGAGACACTGTCCAGGGCTCTAGGCCTCTAGTTGGACTTGTGGGAAGCATTGGTCTGGCTTCCTTGGTGACTTCAGGTCATTTTCTGGGGACTGAAGACCAAAAGAAATCCAGCCAGGTGGGAGACCTTGTCCATCTTCATCTTCTGGGGATTAGGAAACAAGCATAATGTGTGTGATCCCTTGAAGATTAAACTTCAGAGACAAAAGTCAGTGAAGGTGAAAGATCAGTTAATTAGGAACGGAAGGGCATGGAATGGCATGGCTGGAAATAGTCCACAGAGGATTTATGGGAGGTGGAGAAGCCAAGGAAAAGAAGAGGGATGATGGCACATGCCCCAGTGGAGCACAGAGCTCTCTCTTTGCGCTATTTCTACCTGCCACACTGCCCCTGGATATTGTTAAGCTATCTGAAGCTGAAAGGTGAGGTGGCCCTTAAGCTTGTGCTTCAGAGGAGGAGGCGAGGACTTCAGCAAGCCCAGGAGCTCAGGAAGTGAGCATGGTGTTCTGGTTGTGACCAACCTTCAGTCACTTTCACAATGTTTTGCTTTCTCTTCCTAGAACCATACTCCCTTTTTGGTCATTAAAGACACCTTATGGATCTGAAAGGTAAGATGGATAGTTTTGGGCTTTGAATTTGGGGCCTGAAACAGAGAAGCCTTGCTCCTCCTCTGCCCATCTAATTTTCAATGCATAAGAATGTCCAAGAATAGCTAAGCCTGCAGCAGCAAGAAGACCTGCTGATAATTCAGTGCAGGTCTTGGTTTCAGCTGCTGATGACAGAATGCCCACTTTTTCCATTTAGACCTGGTCTGATCATCTGGGTTGAGATGGAATTTCAAGTTCCTCGTCCAAAACTCAGGCATGAGCCACTAACTGCTGCTGTGGGATGACAGCAGGACAGAAAAGACAAGAGAAGTTTCATGAGGCAAAGCCTCCTTCCCTCCTGATAGAGGACACGTAGGAAGTGCTTCCTCCTGACAATGCCCACGCAGTGAGAGAAAGCCATGTGCATGCTGCAGTGAGACACCATGCGGAAGGCCACTCTGATCTCCCAGGAAAACAGAAATATTCAGGAGAACAAGCCACGTGGATTAACAAGCCACAGAAGATTGCTGTCCACTATGCTCTTCTTGCTGGCCCTGCAAACTGCAGGTCACATCACCTTCCTGTGGCTCAGAGGCCTCATCTGTAAAATGTGGACAACAGCAGCCTGTAATAGGCTACAAAAATTAACTAAAATGATCTGTGAATAATGCTTATAGGAGAATCTGGCACATGCAAAGGACCATTATTTGTCACTGCTCTGACAGAGGCATCAGTGATCTCCAAGGACCTTCTGCCTCCTTGAGTGATGATAAAGGGAAGACACAGGTGACAGAGCCTTGGGCCTCAGACACAAATTCACTTCCCATCCTTAACTGCTGAGCTCATTTGGATGTCTGCATGGCTGGTTCATCCCTCTCCACAGGGAAGGAGATAAGAGACAAAATGTTTATAATATGTGAGAGACATCAGGGGGGTTTCTACTAAAATATTGATAATTTCAACTCTACAAAACATGAACACAGATCAGTCTCCATAGTTCAACAAATAAAAGGTGGGGTAATTTTGGATGGCAGTCATAGGAGAAGAGAAAGCTGAAAGAATGTGGGGATGCATGTAAATCTCTAGAGGGCAAATAAATGACACACAGGTAAAAACAGATCTGGAAGGCATATCAATATATCTACATAACAGAGGTAGTATGGACACTACTGCCTCCAGAGACTGAGAGAAAGTTGGACAATGATCCAATGGCCTGAGGATGTGACTTTTATTTTTAAATGTGTTGTGGGAAAAAAAAATACTGCCTGTCATAGGGGAGTGAGAATAAGGATGATAATTAGTGGCAGGGGATATAGCAGCACACATTGGTCTTGGTGTCTGCTATGTTTTAGGTATTGTGTTGGGAACTGTGAATTAGAGACACATATATAGAACTATGGCTACAGACATGGATTTATAGATAGAGATGTCTTTTAGCTTTCTCAATGACCCAGCAGGTTAAAAATTATGTTTCCATCATATGAACATGGAAACTAAGGTTAGTTGTCTTGACCATGGACTTAAAATCCTATGCTTTCTCCACTGTCTTGCACTACTTAAAAGAATTTGGTAATGATGTCATGACATTCTCTGAACCTTATCAGAAGGGAAAACAGCAGTGGCACTATCCCATGCCCTACCTTCCAGAGACAAGAGTTGGAAGAGCACAAGATCCACCTACTAGAGGAGAGATGGCATGGTACGTGTGTACCAATTCATCCAACTATCCATCCATCCATCTGTCCATCTTCCATCTATTTTAGGAAGAGTTAGGAAGAGAGAGCCCTACCAGACAGATTTATGGCTCCTATTCTGATAGCACTCCCAGACTGTTAAGAGCAAAAGCTAATTTTGTCAAAACTTTTTTTTTTTTTTTTTTTTTTTTTAAAGAGGTCCCATTTTGGGCTCATCAGTTTGATAGGGTGTGTTTGCCATCCGGCTCTCTGTGAGGTGATGCAGACTTAGGGGTTTCCTCTCCACACTCACAGTCTTCTTTCCCCTCCCTGTAGGAATGCCTCCTGTCACTCTTGGGACCAAGATGGGACTCTCAGAATGGGTGATAACTGAAAAAGATGGAGCAAGCCTACACCCGCCCACATGCCAGTTGGCACAGGATTTCCTACTTCCTGCCTTCCCTTCACTTCCCAAGTCAGTGCCAAGGTAGAAGTGAACCAAGAGCGGTCTTTTCACCTGGAGGGAGATCTTAGAAGTCCTGAGTGTTCTGTTGGGTCTGCATGTACAATTCAGGGTGAGATGTGATGTACAAGGATGCTATCTTTCCAGTTCTTGGCCAAGCACACCAGATTCCTAAGAAAGGACTTCAAGGGAACCCACGGAGCAGCCACATGACCATGAAGATGTATAAAGCACATGCTACCCACAAATTCATAAACATATGCATGGACACATGCCATGCACATCACCTTGTATACACATCAATACATGAATACACATGCACACACACCTGTGGATCCACACACCCACATTCACACATACATAGGTTCACATGCTCACTTGTAAAAATAATGCCTCGCTGAAAGACATCATTATTGCCCAATAAGGTAGATGGCTTGGCTTAAATACAGACACTTCTGTGGAGCCACTGCCTCCTTGGCAAGGTGACTCTCAAAAATAATAATGCTACTTTCACAACAAGTGTCTTTAGTGCTAGAAGGAGAGAACAGAGGAAAAAAAAAAAGGAGGAGGAGGAGGAGATGAGACAGGGACAGAGGAGAATTAAAGAGAGAAAAGAGAACACAAGCAAGCAAAGAAAAGAAGAAAATTATTGTCCTTGGCAAACAATTGAACCCAGGAATCAGTTTTAAACTGGTGAAGGGCTTTCTGCTGTTTGGAGAAAGCACTTTGATTCCTGTCAGTATCTTAGGAGCCCCATTTGAAAAAATCCCTATTTTTTCTGGCTCAGAGAGGAGAGTTGGACTTCTCACCACAGCAGGGAACAGACGCTGTGGCATAGGGGTCCGAGAGGGGGTAGACGAAACCTTGCTTTTCCTTCCAATTGCTTTCTGCCATTGTTCCAATGTAAAACCAGGCTGCTGTCCCACTGAAAACAGGGATAGTGCTTCTTGAGGGGATAAGCTTATCTGAATGACATCTGTGTCTCTTATTTTTTTTATATTTGCTTTTTATTGTATGATATGATTACATACTTAGAGTGAAATACTTTACCTATGTAGACCTAGTTTCATTTAATAAAACATCTCTTTCATTTCCTAGGCCAAAAATATCACAGAATCAGACAGACTTCATTAAAAAGTAACAAGAGGGTCTGATTTTACATGGACACAATTATTAGCTCTGTCACTGCGTGTCAGTGAACAGAGCGATTGATTTTTATATGAAATTCATTTCTCCCTTCAGCCTTTTAACCAAGGCTCAAAGTGTTTTTTATTTAATCTTTAGAAACTTAAAACCAGGATTTAGTCTCTGAACTGTTTTGTTTTATTGTAGCTGTTACTGCCGGGTACTTCAAAAATGTAACATTCAGCTTGCCAGGAAGCACCTCACCTCTATTGAAAATGGAAGTGGTAGAAAATTTCAGCAATTCCAGAAGCATAGAATGATTTAAACAAATAAATAAACTCACCTCTTCCCCTTAGGAAATCTTTACATCACTCTCTGGTCCCCATATCACTAACTTCAGTCCCATTCTATGTATCATTGGTCAACTTTCCAAACAAGATTTAGGTTGCTACACACATTATGTTTAAAGAGATGAATTTGGAGATTCTGCATCATTTCTAATGATTTTTTTTTTACTATTTTGTATTCTCTTTAGATAATAAAAATTTAAAATAAATAGCTGAATGTATCTTTTCATCAACTATGTTTGCATCATTAAAACATAGCTTGAGACAAAATGTCACTGAGTTATATGGAAATGTTTCATTAGAGTTTACTATACAACTCAACGTCGTGTTACAAAAAAAAAAAAAAAAAAAAAAAAGAATTTCCAAGCATAGGATGAAGTTGAAAGTGTTCCCATTTTTAGTTCAAGCAAAAAATGCTTTTGAAGCCCATTGAGCTATTTAATGAGGCAGAGACAACTTTAAATTCCCTTAACTTAAAATAAAATGATTCTTCAGGTGGAGTTTCAAGTGTGCATGAGATCACATCAGTCAGAGAAAAGAACTACGGATGAGTTCCTAGAGGGAACTAGAGGTGACATCAGCTGTGGCCTCCCACAGGTTCCTTGGGTATCAGGCAAGACACTGTACTGCTTTCCTCCCATAACAGATTCTGAAGAGGGCCAAGACAACATTCTAGATAGCCAGCTTATTCAATGTCCATCACCCATTCGCACCTTTGACCTTTATTCTTCACATTCTACACTGAAGGTCAATGAAGTCCCACTAGCAATATGATGCTTGGCTATTCGGAAAAATCCAATAAAAAACAAGCCATGCATTTCCCCACAGGCCACTGCACAGGCATCAATAACAGAGACTTGTGATTACCAATGACCCAAGCTGGACCATAACCAGTCACCTTCTGGTTATAACCATCAGTGTTCTAGTATTAATCTAGGAAGCCATCCATTCACTCTGCCCTCTCCCTTAACCTAATCTAATTTGCACATTGTAACAGAAAGCTGCTGTCACAGTGCATCAGGTAAACTTAATTTCATATGTCCTGGCACACAAACATGTGGGCTGGTGCCAGGGGATGACATATGAGCAGGTGGTCTCATATTGGAAAAATTGAATGCCGTACTTAAGTCGAGCAGCCCCTGGCCATGGATTATTTATGTATATTGTGTTTCATGGAAATTCCCAAAGCACTTAGGAAGTGAGCATCGTGGTATTTGTAGGATTTTTGTCTTTTGTGGTAAGTTTCATCCTGGAAGATTAGTCAAGAGAAGGTGAGCTGTATCTGGAAAAAGAGTGGACATTAGAAACAGAAGTATTTCACAAGCTGGAGTAAGAGAAAGCTATTACATGGTGTGTTAGTAACTAAATTTTTACAACAAAACTATGTTTTTGTGATTCCACATAACTTGCATAGAAATGATTATCTGTATATTCCCAAATGGTATATGGTGCTCAGGAAGTTTTTAAATGTTTTTAAGGGCTGGGACTATAGCTCAGCAGCATAAGTCCCTGCCTGACCAGAGCAAGCTCCAAAGTTCAATATCCACTACCAGAAAAAAAAAAAAAAAATGTTTATTAAGTGAATAAGCAAATAAGTAGATAAATCAGTGAATACATGGAAAAGTTCTCCTAATTTTGTCTATATTTTCTTTCTTAGTGCTTTATGAACCCAATGGCTCCCAATTCAGGGGAAAATTACAAGATCTACTGATGTCTGTGCTCATCACAAGAATCCTAATTTGCTTCATATGGGCCAAAAAGGTACATGTGTTCCAAGGACTGGCGTTGGAGAAGACTACCAGGGTGTTCTGATTAGCTGGGTGGGGAGGACCACTGGTCAACAATGTTTTTGGCACCTCCCTGCCTTGTTCCCAGGCTCTGAGTTTCTCAATAGCATGTGTAGCCAGATGTGCTCACCTTTGTTCTCTGTGTCTCCTCTCTTCAACCTAAGACCCAATCCCTTTTGAATCAGGTTCAGTGACTAGAGTGTAACAAACTGGCCTGTTTTGTGTATTTGGAATATGAAAGAAAGCTGAAAAGCATTATTGAAAAGAGTGGCTAACCACAAAATCTTAGACTCTAAGGGACTGAATGTATCGGCAGAATTTGGGCATTTCAAGGTCAACTGCAAAATTTACATGTTTAAAAGAATAAAAGAAATGGATATGGCAAGAACCTGCGAAACCAAAGTAGCTGTTTTTCAGATCAGTAAACTTAAAGAAACTCAGATTCTCTCAAACTACAGGCTACACAGTGAACAACTTTAGGGGGCAACAGTTACATTGCTCTCCATGTGAAAGACTGGAACGCAGTCATACTTTCTGTGGTCACTTGAGAAGGAAAGCAAATAGCTTTTTAGCAGTAAAAGATACATGTAGGAATATCTACCTTTCACAACTGTGTTTCTGTGACAGTTATTTCAAATACTCTCGAAATTACATATTTTACTTTACAAATCCTTTGTCAAGGAAGTGGTGGTCCATCCTTCCCTGGATGGTTATAATTGCATAATAATCCTAGATAGAACTGAGTGTCATTGCCTTTTCTATAAAACAGAATAGTCGAGAGTTTCAAAATTGTCTAAATGTCAACTATAATAAAAATCTGAGAGGTAAGCTGTAAGTGTATCCATCTATCATTTGGGTTCCTTTTTTCTAAATATAGCATGGGCAATCTGTTTCAAAATGTTAAAATAATTTAATAAATTTGATAAGAACTTTTGGTCCCAGCAGCACAAATATAATACCATTAAATATATGACCAATAGCAGTCCAAATTTTCTTTGCCAGAATTTTTGCACATCACAATCTCTCAGAGGCAAGTCTGTAAGGCAGATTGACTTGCAAGAAATGCTTCAGAGAAATAGTACACCATTATGTACAAGTACAAAAAAAGGATTTTTTTCCTTCTCATTATTTTCATGACAAGGTACAGGCTGAAATCTATATGTCATATTTTTAATTGAAAATACGAACAGGTGCAGGCTGGAAATAGTTCAGAAAGCTGTGGAAATTAACTACTCAGAGTTAATAATTCACATAGTCACACACAGTACATTGAAAATAAGCAAAATTATTCTGCACATCCTATAATCACTATATTTTCTAATTAACAAAAGATAGTGTTTCTGAAATCTTGGAGGACAAAGATCTCATCCCATTAATTTAATGATCTAATATCCTGATTTTAATTTTAAGCGCTGGATGAAGCTTCATAATCCATGCAATGTGGTTTCAATTGCATTTTTTAACATCCACAAGTTTTTGTTGACTTAGCTAATGCTATGTCATGCACATAGTAGGCTGTCAAATGTTGGCTTGCTTATTGTGTGCCCAATTCACTTGAGCCAGAAGAGAAAAGGTAGGATTTGCAGAATGATTTATTTGGGGAAAGGAATAAGAGCAAAGGCACGAGGATGTGATGGAATGATGTTTGCTGGTTAGAGCGATGTTGTGATTTCATCAGGCCACATAGGTGTCAATGAGAGTGTGGGGCTAGTGGCTAGAGATACCCAGAGGCTTACTGGATTTGTTGGTACTTGTTTGTTTTTGTTTTGCTTCTTTGACTTTGAGAATATACTCTGGCTCTAAAATCCGTCACTGCGAATCCTCCTATCTGGTTAGAAATCTCCATCTGAATGCAGTGGTAAAGACTATGAAGAGTCAAAAGACTTTTCTCAGCAACAATGTGAATATTTGCTCTTAAGAACTGATTCTAGAGAGACAAGCTGGGGGAAAACTCCAAGCAAACCAGCTACCTCCCACAGACACTGACCGAGTTGGGTGATAAACATTGAGGAAAGAGACTCATTCAGCTTGGGCCTGCTACCTTAATAGAGAAATTCTATGAGTCCCTCAGGCACTGCATATGCCCTGATGAGCACTTGCTTTCTTTTCCCTCTTTCCCCATAAAAACAGGGAGAAAGAAGGTATTTTTAACCACTCTTTTTCTAGATTGGTGAACAAACAGGAGCACTGGAGCATAACAATCAAGGGAACAGCTCTTCAAACTGCCAGTCCCATTCTGAATCTCAGCCTCCTGTCTTTATTAGTCTTGCAACTGGGATGTCCCTTCACTTCTTGGATGTTAGCCCAAGTGAAACACAAAATAGTATCTACCTCCTCCTATCGGGAGGGGCAGGCACAATCACTTCAAGCACTTGTTACCCAGGCAGGTCCATAGTATTTCCTCAATACATGGAATCTATGAACACTATTAGTAATAAAAATTCAGCCTTCTCTACTTGACCTCTACCTATGAGACTGATTAGTGAATTAATCCAAACAAAGTTTAAGTCTCCTCCATGACAATTACATCCAAGCTGGCAACTTCTAATCTTTTTCTCAGATAAGACAAGACCTGACAAATAGCTCTCCACCTCCTCACATCAAGAGAAGATGAAATGTGAAATGCTCGTGCTTAACATTTTAAAGGACACACAATTGATTTTGAAGGGCTAACATTTATTGGAAAATTACAAGATGCCAGGCACTGTCAAAAGTCCTGTACATGAGTTGATATACTTAATCATCACATATCTTTGTGAAGCAGGTCCCAGCATTTTCCCATGGTACAGATCAGAAAGCTGAGATTCTCCAGGGATAAATGTCTCTCTGGCCACACAGCTAGGAGGCGAATTTCAGGAGTCCCTGAGCTCACTCTTCAAGACCTTTGTCTTCCCAACAGGGACCTGTTAAATGAGGGTGGATAAACTTCCTAAGGCTGACAAACCATCACTGAGGCTCTTGTGGATCGTTGGGCTCTATCCATTTGAGTCCAAATGTGTGTGTCCTGCACCCAGAACTCAGACAGCAGAAAGCAAGAGACAGGTCCTTATGCAGACAACCTAACCCAGCTGGAAAGATGGAGGTTCTAAACAGTTCTTTTCAGCTTCTAACCCCGAAAAATGGAAGTGCCAAGGGTCTAAAATGCTCTGTACCTCTAATATGAGCAGGGGGGTTCCTATAAGGCTGGGAAAGACTTCAAATTGGGATAGAAGAAAGGCAGGATTTCTGCCCAAACTCTGAGCCAAACTGAACATGGATTTTTCAATCATCTGGTTCCCTGGTCTTTCTGTAGACCTCACAAACCCCCACATGCACCATTTTTCTTCTCTGTTTATTTGCTTAGGGACCCAGACTCCAGCAAGAAGGCTCATTTTTCCCCAGTGTGTGGAACAATAGCAACACCATGTGAAGCAGCCAGATATTTGCCTGTGGCTGCAGCTGAGTGCTATTGGAAGCAAGCTAAAATAAAATCCTCTTGTGGGACAGTAGGGGAGGGCCTGGAGAGGTGGCATTCTTTGCTGTTTGCAGAGTACTGCTTGGAGGAGAGGTCCCCAGGTGCAGAGAGGCGCAATCACAGTGCAGTCTTGGCTCAGGGCACCAGGGAGGAGGACTCATTACGGGGATATTGAAGGAGTGATTGCCCATGGCTTTTAGCTCCCTTCATTGATTTCATTTTCTAGAACAGTTTTAAAATAATAGAACAATTTTATTTTTTAAAAATTGCAGAGTCCTCCTATCCCCCACACCCAGTTTCCATCTTATTAACATATTGGTAGGGCACATTGGCCTGATTAATGGACCCACACTGATAGGTACTTATTAACTGAAGTTTGAACTTGGAATAATGCCCTTTTGTGTCACTTTTCTGTTCCAGGATTCCATCCAGGATCCTACAGTAATGGCATCTTGAATTGTCATGGCTCCTTAGGTTTCTGTTGGCTGTGACTGTTTCTCAAGCGTTTTCTTAGTTATGAAACCTTGGCAGTTAGCAGAGATGCCATTTGGGTATTCTGTAATGTCCCTTGAAATGAACTTGTTTCACTTTTTTTTTTTTTTTTTTTATGATTGCCATAGATGGGTCTGTGGGCATTGAAAAAGTCTATAGAGATAAAAAGAAATTTTCTTTCCACCTTGCAAAATGGATATACTTTTAACATAGCCTGTGCTGTAGAGGTGACTCTGATCTTTTGCCTGAGATGGGTTTCTGGGTTTTCCCACTGGAAGTGTGCTATCTTTCTGCTCTGCATGCTGTGCTGTATTCTGCAGAATACATCAGGCAAGGCTAACTTCAGTACTCTAACTTCTTCGTGCAGTGGCTAATGGGTGATTTTTAGTTCCAGGCACCTTGCCAATCACTGAAGAGGCACCACCAGTCTAGAGAGGCAAGTAGTTTTATAAATCTGTGAGAAAGAAAGTCTAAACCTAGGAATAACCCATGCAAAGGATCACAGGAATGGAAGGAGGCAAGGTACTTTCAAGGGACTGAAAGACGATCCACACAGGTATAATAAAGGAAAGAGGAGGAAAGGGAGAGAGTGGAGCCAGGAGAAGTGAGCAGGGATCAGAGAATACATAGGAATGGGACATTTGATCCTGCTCACTTGAAGAACATTTGATGTTTAGAATTAGAGACTATTCATCAGGGATACCAACTTGATCACATATGCATTAACGAATAAGGATGTCATATGCAGACAGGATGATATAGACTCAGGGAAGGAGAGAGGAGCTAGTGAGGACCTGAGGAAAAGATGGAGGTAACAGAAGATCAGGAGAGCGAACAGGCTATTCCTGCTGGAGATGGTGCTGGGGGGAGGTTGACAAGAAGCTAAAGCTTCCTGTAAGCTATTCTAGAGGGTGTTTGTATGTTTTGGTGATGACCTTTCTAATAAAGAAGACTTCTCTGGATTTCATATATTGGAGTGTGCTGCATACAGGTTACTGTCTGCAGTAACCTGTATGCACTGTTGGAAGTATGTTGAACAGTATGAGGCCAGTATGAGGATGTTGAGAGGTGGCATCCAGGAAGTTGTGGAGCCTAGAGAGAACTGGTTACACCAGTAAGGTCATCACTGTTGGAAAAGATTAAGGTCTTATGAAATGTGCTGGCTTTGCAAAAATAGGCTACCATAAACTGAGGCAATCCTGGGCTTCATTCCCATGTCACCATGTCACTTCTGCTTCTCCATCATGTTGTGATACAGGCATTCACTTGAAATCAAACCAACAGGGCCACTACATCTTAATCTTCTGCCTTATAAAAGCCAAAAGCTTTATATGAACTCCATGAGCTTCATAAACCATTTTTATTTATTAATTGCCCAGCCTTGGGTATTTTGTGAAAGCAATAGAAGATAGGCCAAAACAGAGCAGGAATTTAAAAAGAGAAGAAACACACAGAGCCAGCTCTTTATCAATAATAAGGAAATTAGAAAGGAGGTTGGAGCACAAGAAAATATTATGTGGCTTCTGTCTCATGAGCCTCAATACCCTCCAGTGGTTTCCAGGTCTCCATTAATATGGTTTGTGTGAGTTTTATGAAAAGCAATATAACAATGAATTTCATGTCCTAGTACCCAAAATGTAAGACAGAAGACAAAGACTTGGAGACACAGGTAATATCAGCCTTTTCGAGTTCAAAGGGATCCTGGAGAAGTATGTGAATCCTGCAAACCATGACTACCTTAACTAACTCATCTACCTTGCCTGGCATCCATCATATGAACTCCCTAGAGCCAGTACACATTTTTGAGGCCATCCTCCCTGTGAAAATTCTTCCCATAGCTATAAATCCTCCTGTGATGCCTTGTATTTGGGAAAGATCTTCACTACTTTGCAGCTTATTACAGAAATTAAATAAATACCTAGTCATATTTGTCAGACAAACAGAAGTAGTTGAAAATTCTGTATGGCCTTCTATAAAGGCAAAGGAACTAGTTCTCTTCAAAAAGGAACTACTGAGAAAGAAAGAAAGAAAGAAAGAAAGAAAGAAAGAAAGAAAGAAAGAAAGAAAGAAAGAAAGAAAGAAAGAAAGAAAGAAAAGCTTTCACAGAGCTAAGGAGGAGTTTATTTGAAGATTAAGTTCTCAAAAGTAGCTAAAATCTCAGTGCATTCCAGATGCAGCATGAATGATAAAAGGAGCAGTATTGTGGGCTGTTGTTCCACATTAGGGCAGCCTATCTTTTGGAAAAGTGAGGAAAAATGGAAATACTGCTCCTAGGTATACAGAAGGCAAATCTGGAATTCATCGTATTAAATGCATTTATGCTTAGGAAGAAATCCTCTAAAAAGAAGTTACTTAGGCAAAGCAGGCTGCCAGGGCAGGCGGTCTCATTCACCTGACTTCCTGCAGCAAGCCTGGCCTATTGAAATAATTGTTTCTCATACCCCAAAGCAAACGAACCACTCTCCTGCTTTAAATCATCCCCTTTTCTCTTCAGCTCATGATTGGCTTTTCCTGTGATGCATGTTGTGTTTGCGCACATGAAGGAAATTATATAAAAACAAATTGCTTTGTACTGTACCGTGATTGCCTGGAAATACTAAATAGATGGGCAAAGCAGCATCAGAGCCACTCGCAGCTTTGCGAGTTAATGGATGAGACTGAAAAGTTTTAGCTGTTTCAATATGATGAATGCCCCTCGTTTCCAAGCACACAGGATGAACTTTTTTTAGCATTGCATGAATTATTTCTCAAAGTTACAGATGATTTCTCAGGAGAATCCAAAGCAAGGACAGGATAAGGACACTATTATTAATGTTATTTATTACTATTATTATTATTATTATTATTATTATTACTATTATTTTGCTTTTAATTCCTTTCATTCAATTCTTGAGATATAAAACAAGTAGTTCTATTTTGTTTTGTTTTTCTGTGGCTGGTTCAGCCTACCATGGGGGTGGAATTGGTCCAGCATGGGGTGCTGAGGATCAAACCATGGTCCCTGAATGGTTGTGTAGGGTTGCCTAAGCAGGTGCTGACTGCTGAGCTATCTCGCCAACCTCTGACAAATTTTCAAACTAAACTTCCTCTGTAATCAACATTCATACAGAAGATAACCATTATCACTCAACATAAAACCTAGACAGTGTTCCTTTTTGGTCACTAATGTGATCATTATTTCAATGAATATGTGCTTGGGACATTTGTTTCATACCTCATCTCCTAGGAATGAAGGAAATAAGGGCCCTGTTCAATAACCACATTGATTCCAATAAGAAGCAGCAAATCAATATGTGATCAGCCAGACAAAGGGAAGAGCAGAGCAGAAACAGAAAGCAGGGAATATGAGCTAGAATTGATGCACTTGAAAAAACTGGTTGATTTTTATCACAGACTATGAGCTAAGAAAACAGGTGTAAAATATCAGTTGGATTTCACAGAACTGAAATACCTTGAGCTCATCCTAATGTCTCTCACTATCTAAAAGGTAGATAAGGGCCTGGGGAGATAGCTCAGCAGTCTGAAGCACCTGCTTAGGTATGTTCAGGCAGGAACGGAACTGTGGCTCAATCCCACACCAGATGCCATGCCAGCCCTGCCCTCAGGGTGGGCTGAGCCAGCCAACAAAATAGGTAAATAAAAAATAAAAGGTAGATAAGTCCAGAAGAAAAGCGTGGGTTTGGACTAACAGAGCCATGGATTTAGAGGATTCAGAGGCTGTTTTGGCCACATAGTGACTCTAGTAACTAACTAACTAATATATATATATATTTTTTTTTTTTCCTTATAAGCATATTTTATATTTTCATGTAGACTAATTTGTTTCCCCAGGTGAGAGATACAGACTCCATGATTTTTTCTCTTATGCCACAAACTTTACTTTGCAAATTCCTGGCAAATGCTGTGGCTGAAAGGCATTGGGAACAAGTATGATGGAGGTGACACCTCAAGTTCTGCTCTGGCTGTTATCTGTCACCCAGTGCCCACACTCTGTGGTCCTTAATTCAGACACTGTCTTGTGAGGACCAGGTCTTAGCAGCCAGCTAGGATGGGAAGTGGAACACAAGGTTGACTTAGAGCACTAGCCTCCATGTTCTCTAAAACCTACTTCAAACTTATGCTTCTACTTGTTAGTTATGTACCCATGCCCATTATTATTGTCCAGTGTTATTTCAACTCTTTACGCTTTTTTAAAACTCACTCATAAAACAGAATTAATGCCCTTCTATCTTCTTGCATTGTTAATGAGGATTAAACATGAGGACAGAGGATACTCATTAACTACTCAGAAAATGGTAGTGCTTATTTACAGGGAAACAGTTGCAAGGTTACTACTAAGGAGTCAGGCACAGTTATGGACATAAAGGTATCATTTTTTACCATACAAGTACCACCTTAGTTAAACAAACATCCCCTCCAAATAATTAAATTCAAACAAGTACTTACAGAGAAGTTAGGTGCTATATTCTACTCGCCACTGCATTTGTATGAATTCCACATTTGAGTTTTGTCTACATGCCATAGATAAATTAAATCTGATGCAAATTATAAATCTCTTCACAAATTCATGACTTTTGGAGACTTTAAGGACTTTGAAAAGGATACTTGAGGAGACCAAAGTAATTAACAGTCAGTCTTTTTTCCATCTGTTTTCTCAATGAGAAATGCACATTAATTCACCATGGATATCACAAGCACTTCAGCTCACTGCTTCTCCCTGCCATCCTCTGCTGAAGATGAGAATTTAGGTAAGAATATCAGACTTCCTTTCTCATCTCCTTGGATCTCTGAGTTATGGGGGTTTTGGTTTTGGAAAGCTATAGGTTGAAATGGTGGTGATCTCCAAGACCACACTCAACAACTATCCCAGAAGTGATTTTTCTCAAAGGAAATACAGCAGTTTTCTGTTAGCATTCTTTGTGCCTGCTCAGTTTGTTTGCAGAGGTGAAAGCATGTTCTTGAGATGATTACATTCCCACTGTCTCAATATCAGGGTTCACCTGGAGAACCATGCATAACACTTTACCAAGCACTAAAGACATATAGGAGTTTTCCTAATCTGAAGGATTCTGAACATACTGGTCCCACATGCCCCCACCAGCCCCGCCCCCAGGGTGGGCTGAGCTGGCCAGAGTCTGGATGTGGGGGGTGCATGCCTGTAATTCCAGCACTGGGGAGGCTGAAAACAGGAGGATCAGTATGAGCCCAAGCCATGTAGTAAAACCCCATACCAAATACATAAAATGAAAAAAAAAAAAAATTTTTTTTGAGTATTTAAACCTTTAATTTATCCCCATTATTTTAATTCTATAGGGCAACTTTGCCATCATCACAGTTTATACATTAAAAGTTTCCAACATGCTTTACTTCACCATAATTTTTATAGCCTCAGGATTTTTCTCTAAAATCCACTGTGAAGAGTTGGAAACACCGAGCGTGTAGTAGACAAGGCTCTGCTCAGTTTTAATCTGACAGAACTTCTAAGCAGAAATACAACATCAGTGTCCTTATCAGCCAAGTGGATTCTACCTTCAAGTCACAGGAAAGGTAAGGGATAAGGAAGTTTTATCTACCTTGAGTTCTGAAGGGCACTTTGCTGCTTTATTCTGCCTGTTATAAGCCTGTCTGAAATTCAAGTCAAAATGAGCACCTGTTTGCTTCAGACTGAGAGAGAAAAGAGTTGCTTCAAATATCCATTTGCAAGAGCAATGTCTAACCCCTGGGGCAACATCAACCATCCCCGCCAACTGTTATTCTTTGCCCGGAGGAAGCCTGATACAAGATCTAGATAAAATCAAGAATCTAATCTCAAGGTAAGAGTCTGCTCCATTGCTTCATCTCCAAATGCAAGTAAATCTGTGACTGCCCATCTCTGACAAATTGAAATCAGTTTTTCCTTGTTGTTGTATTATCTGAGGGGATAGCTGGGCCTCAGTGAGGGACAATGCACTCTCCCTGGATGTAAAGGCAGCACCTGCCACACACTGTGTGGTATTTCAGATATGCTGTGAAGTCCTTTTCATCAAACTGCCACATGTCATCTTCAAGAACCACACAGTACTACTTATAGAATCTGGACAGCAAGGAGTTAACTAATTCAGCCATGTTTGCACAGCTTCTTAAAAAAAAAAAAAAAAAAAAAAAACTTTATTTATCTATTTATATTATGGCTGGCTCAGTCTGCTCTGGGAGTGGGGCTGGCACAGCATGTGGTGCCAGGGATGGAACCAAGGTCCCTGCGGTTGCCTAAGCTTGCCTAAGCAGGTGCTTTAGACTGCTGAGCTATCTCACCAGCCCCTAGTTTGCACAGCTTCTAAAGTATGAAGCTAGAGTTTGAACTTAGAAAGGCTGACCTCATGCATACCCTATATTTTAACTGAAGCTATTCTGTCTTTGACAATGTTCAAATCAAGGAAAAGATATTTTATAGCAAAGACTCACATCTTTAAGATCTAACCTCCCTCTGACCTCTTCTCTATTTCTGAAACTAGGATAGGTAAAATGGTTCAGTTGCTATGAATGGGTAGTGTTTTCTCCACCTGTCCTTCCTATAAGACCAGGTCAGGCCCAAAAGCACACTTTTCCTGCTGCCTTGCATTCCTAGAGTAGGCTAGGTCAGGACACACATTAGCCTTTTGTCAAGTTTCTGTATGCTTTGCATAAGCAAATGAGCTATTGGAGGTCACTGAGGAACTAAGCTATGCTGATTAATTCAACATTCTTTCAACAAACAACTGCTGTTTAGTTAGAGGAATGGGCCAAGCCACTGCTGGTAGACTGTCAATTGTGATGGTTCTGAACACTGACACTGTGTACTATGAATATATCTTAGGATATTATTTGTGCCAATTTGTGTGCGCACACAGGAATGTAATATCTATTCATTCACAGGGGCATTTGGTTTCTCCTTGCTGTGAAGGTATATTTTGGCCTCTACCCACCTCAAGAAGCTTGTTTTCTGGGTATGCCCAGGCCACTTTGAATCTGCTGATATATAGCATCATACTGAGCCAGGAACATATTTGCCTCACAGCATCTAGAATGGTTGTAGTGAACTCATAGAGATATTTATCTGGGGGCCTGTCTCTCTGGATTGACCACAAGCTACATGAGAAGACAAGCACATACTTGTTCACCTCTGTACCTTTGGGACCCTGCACACTATCCAGGATATTAGCCAACAATGGTAATGACGCTGCCTGAGGATCAGAACCCTCTACTACTCATTATCTGCACTTCTAGGGCTTTTTGCTATTTAGCTCTTTCCAACACAGGCAAAGTGAAGATAACTTTACTTCTCATTCCAGGAACTTTTTGAAACACCCATCCTTTCTTTGACAGAAAGCACCACATGACCTGTAGGTGTCAGAGGCATATACCTTTTGCCTTAGGAAGTTCAATCAGTGAGTATGCTGAAATAACACACAACAGCAGGTTCACAGGAGAAAGGCGAGGCATGTTTATTCCACCAGGGAACATCACAGGAGAAGGACTGGCTACATGGGAAGCTCGCACACTGTCTTCATAAGGAGAGGAGAATGGGTAAATAGAGGTATTTTAGAGCAATAGCTGGTAGCTCTTAGGAAGATGAATAAACCCAAAGATCAGACAACAGCCTACTACACAGTGTGTCTGGGCTCTGGGTATAGTGTCAACTATAAACTCTTGCCCATAGAATAATCTTGTGTGTCAACCAGCCTTCAGGAAGATGGGGGAAGTTGGGAGAAGGAGAAATGGGGAGAGAAGGGGTAGGACAGAGCCACAGTCAGGAAGATGTTGGTCCTGAGGCTGCTTTTCTAGTATGTTCAGCACACGAAAGTGCTACACTTTGGGGAATTGATTTCTTATCCTCATGATACTCCAAGAGGTTTTACACTCCTCATCCTAACTAATATTTTTGTTCTGTTTACCAGTTAGACACTGGTACATTATAATCTCTATCCAACCCAAAGCAAGTCTCTGCATGAAGAAACCAACCTTCCAGCACACTTCACAATTTCTGAAGATGCTTCACTTTGTCCTCCATGATGCTACTGAGAATGCCAAAGCAGGGTCTTCTCTGTAACTCAGCTAAACAGTAAAACCATCTGTCTTCGTTAATCTTTTTTCGTTACTGGGGCCAATGCCGGATACACAAACTTAGGGAAGGAAGGGTTTCTTTAGTTCACAGTTATTGGAGGTTTCAAGACATTAACTCCACTCTATAGGGCCTGGAGGAGAGGCTGGGGTGCTGCTGTGTCCACAATGATCTGCTCCATACCTCTAAGAGAGGCCATATGGTGAAGCCGGGGCGAGGTGCATACATACTATCAGTTTAACAGTTCCCCCTGCTTTGGCCCCGCCCCTCAAGGCCACCCCACTTCCAGACTTGCTCTTGACAGCGTCATGATTTACACGAGGCTTTGGGGAGACAACTAGATACAAATCATAACACCATATATACCTCATCAAGAGGTAGTTCTGGTTTTGTGTGTGAGACTTCACCTTCAACATGATGTATACTAAACAATGCTAAGACGAGCCTCGTTAGGAATTTATGTCAGCTCCTTGCTCCCATGTCTTCCAAGAAAAATCTCCTGGGACACTCTCAAGCCACAACCCAAAATAGCACCGCTAGCCAATGCAGCCTCTCACGCTTACTTTTTATTCTGCATGGTTCTTTATTTCATACTATATAAAAAAGTTCTACTCGCTTATATGTGACAATATCATTTCACTTCTTGAATATGAAAGTTTCATGAAGACAGGGGTTCAATTTTATTCCCCCAGGCATCCTCACACTAAGTCTTTGTCACACAGTAAAGAATTAGTAAATAAGAAAACATTGTCAATAGCTGCTGGTCTGAGTAAACTGTAGAAAAATTTCACATTTTAGGTCTGGCAAGATAACTCAACAGATGCCTGCTTAGACAAGCATAAAGACTGAGGTTAGATGCCTAGCACCACATGCTACACCAGCCCTGCTCCCAGGCACACTGAGCCAACCACAGAGTCTGGGTGCAGTGGCACATGCCCGTAATCTCAGAGCTGGGGAGGCAGAGGCAGGAGGATCAGTGCGAGTTCAAGACCAGCCTGGGCTACAAAAGTAAGCTCAAGGCCAGCCTGAACTGCATAGTGAGACCCTGTCTCAAAAAGACAAAAAATAAGACAAAATAAAAACAAATTAGAGTAGGCTCAGCTGACTCTAGAATTATAGTATGCTCAATAACCAGAAACTGAAGTTTTAGACCTTATCAATTTGCATTAGAAGAGACACCTTCTAATTAATACTCAGCAGATGATGTTTCTTTTTCTTTTTTTTTTTTGTCTTTTTTTTTGTCTTTTTGAGACAGGGTCTCGTTATGCAGTTCAGGCTAACCTTGAGTTCACTTTTGTAGCCCAGATTGGTCTCAAACTTGCACCAATCCACCTACCTCGGCCTCCTGAGTGCTGGGATAACAGGTGTGTGCCACCACGCCCGGCAAACTGTACTTTTTTTTTTTTTTTTTTTTTTTGAGACAGGGTCTCTCTATGTAGTTGAGGCTGGCCTTGAGCTCACTTTTGTAGCCCAGGCTGGTCTCAAACTCACACCAATCCTCCTGCCTCAGCCTCCTGAGTGCTGGGATTACAGGCGTGAGCCACCACAGATGATGTTTCTTAATAGTTTTTCTTACAAAAATATTCTTTAGTTTCTTTTCAGAGCCGTCTTTCATCCAATGGGAATTTTAATCTATTAAAAACAGAGAATTAGGACTCTAAAATAAATAGGAGAGATTATTATCCTAAAATCAAAATATGAGTCCTATTTTAAAAGGCAGCAAAGGAAGTTTGACATCCATTTACATTAAGTCTAAAAATAGCCAACATTAGTTTTATTTATTTATTTATTTATTTATTTATTTATTTATTTTTTGTCTTTTTGAGACAGGGTGTCACTATGCAGTTGAGGCTGGCCTTGAGCTCACTTTTGTAGCCCAGGCTGGTCTTGAACTCGCACCGATCCTCTGCCTCCGCCTCCCGAGTGCTGGGATTACAGGCGTGCGCCACCACGCCCGGCTTTAGCCAACATTAGTTTTAAATTTTTATTAATGCATGTTTTTCTTTCTTTCTTTCTTTTTCTCGTGGTACCAGAAATTGAATTCTATATCTTACACATGCAAGCCAGGCACTTATGCCACTGAGCTGTCTCCTTGGCCTATTAGTACATGTTCATAGTATATAATGATCATAGATAGATAGGTAGATAGATAGATAGATTATATATATATATATATATATATATATATATATATATATATATATCCTTCCCTTCTCTTCCTTCTCAACCACTTAGTCTCCTGGTCCTCTCTTCTTTTATAAAAGCATATCTCTCTAATTGCTACTGCATGTCTTTTATGTTTTACTTTATATTTTGAGCTTCTCCTATAAGAGAAACCCTGCAAGAATTAACCTTGGATGTTATTTATTTCACTTACCATAATTGATTCAAATTGCATCATCTTCCTACAAGTGATTCTGGAATATCCTTCTTTATGACTGAGCAGTATCCCATTATATATAAATGCCAGATTTTATTTTTATCTTATTTTAGTATATGTGGGCAGTACATGTAATTTACATTCACCCTAGGGAGTAGGAGCACATACTTAAGGTATCTTGATTCTTTTCATTCCTCTTTCCCTCCTAACCCACTTCCTTCCATCTCCAGATCTCCTTTCTCCAAATTTCTATTATTATTATTATTTTCATTATTATTAAGGTCACTTTCTTTATCCATTCATCTGCAGATGGACGTATAGGCTGCTTTCAAGATTAATTGTTGTGAATTGTGCTACTATACTCCTGGGCATGCATGTATTGCTGTAACATCATGTCTTAGGCTCTTTTGTACAGGTTCCTGGAAGGGGAATATTCAGGCCCCGTATAATTTCTAGCATTAGTTTTTCAAGGAATCTCTATACTGATTTCCATACTGGTTGTACAATTTTATATTCCCACCAGCAATATAGAAAGCTTCCTTCATCCCTGAAGCCTGTCCAGCATTTCTTATTATTTGATGTGAAGAATTACAGATAGCTAATAAATACTTGAAACAATGTTTAACATTTTGGCCAATAGAGAAACATAAATTTAAACAACACTGAGGTTCCATCTTATGCCATAAAGAATGTCCAATATTTTTTAAAAATTCCTTTGAAAATTTGCCACATACCATGGACAGCATGGAAATATGAGGACCTTTTTGAAAGGTGGGGGGGTTGGCAAGGACACTCCATTAGAGAAGAAAAGCTGATCAGTTAAGGGGGAAAAAAAAGAATAATGGGAAATATGTTTTATTTCAGGAGGGGTAACACCAGGCTGAGTTATCCAAATCATTATCTCAAATCACCACTTCACTGCTCCAACTGGAGGCCATCTTGCTGTAACAACTACTGACTGTAATTTAGGGGGGAAATTTACTAATGACCCTCCATTCAAAAGGTTCTAGGAGGCGCAGTGGGTGGCATATTTAAATGATAATGAAATACCACTAGGATAGGAGAAGACATAGATTACCTAATAGGCAGAGTCTTCTCCATTAATAAGGACTTTAAGAGTAAGAATGTCAGAAAAGGCAAATAAGAAGGAAAAACCATTTTTTCCTGCATTGCTGATGAGATGATCTTTTGTGAAGAGCACAAGGAGGAAGAGGGATGTGAGACCTCAAGACAGGGAGAAGGACTCATTTTTTCATCTGCCCACTTGAAAATGTCACTTCTCCTTTTTGATGGATTTAAAAGTAAAATCCGTATTTTATAGAAATTGCTATCACTTGTAATTTGACAACAAAACCATGGTCTCCTAAAGGGAAGAGAGGAGTTGCAAGAGAATTATAAAGCTACAAAAGTTTGCACATGTTCTGTATTCAAAGCACCTGTTTTCATCAGATTTCTCATTAGAAACAAGAGGCCCCATCAATGCAGGATAAAGCGTTCCTCTCACACCGAATGAATACAAAATGTCAAAGTGATTAGCATAGACTAGCCCATGAGTGGCACATAACAGAAATAACCTTGATAAGGTTCCTATCTCCAAATTTAAAGATATGCACAGGAGAGATTTATCAAACACTGAACACATTTCCCCAAAGCATTTGAAAGCATTAATGTTACATCAGGAGGAAATGGACAGGAATGTGTATTCTGAACCCGAGGTGTGTGTACCTAATGCAGGAGCGGACATCTGTCAAGATGCCACCTGACAAAGCCACAAGAATTCATTATCCCACCACTCCAGTGTTTGAAATCTGCCCCACATACAGATAATACACACTCATAAAAAGTGAATTGTCTTCTAACACTTCGAAAGTCATGAGAAAATATAGGATTCTTCCTTTTCCCTTTTCACTCTGCTCTATTTGTAATTCAGATGGGCTCATAGAGCAAAAATTCATTGCTGTTTGTCCATCTTTACTGTTCTAATCCTAACCCACACCACTGCAACCTGTCACTAAGCTTGCCTATAGCATCCAACAGATCTTCCCTTTACATGCCTGTCCCCTGCTATGGTCTGAATATCCCTAAGCAATTGTATGTTGGAAACTTAATTCCACATGTGAAATGTTAATGTCATTTGGAAGGTAGACCTTTGGGAGTTGACTGGGCTAGAAATGGTTTTCTGTCCTGCGTGAGCTAATCAACACAGGAATGGATTGAAGTGGGCTTGGATAATAGTGTGTGCTCTCTGTCTTATTTGCTCTGTCTCACCATGCGATGCCCAACCATACCATGGTCCTGCAGGAGGCCCTCACCAGGTGTCAAACAATGCTGTATCATGCTCTTCAACTTCACAGCCTCCAGACCTATAAGCCTTATATTCTTTGTAAACATAAATACATACCTTTATATTCTTTATAAATTACTCTATCTCAGGTATTCTGTTAAAGTAACAAAACTATAACACCTTCTCTGCTAACACTGCAACAGAGAATTCTTTAAAATGCAAAGTGAGCAGTGCTGCTGTGCTGCAAAGAAGTACTTAGGTAACTTTCCAGCTCCTCTTTGAACTCAGCACACAATTCTTGATATGATTTGTGGTAGGTAGGAAAATGGGGCCCCCGAAGTGATCCACATCCTCATTTCTAGAACTAGTGAATGTTTTATGTGCCATGACAATTGGAAAGTAAGGTTGCTAATCAGTTGCTCTTAAGGAGACTACTTTGAACTACCTGGAGGGTTCACAGCAATCACAAGAACCCCTAAAAAGGGGGGAAGGAGGAAAACAGTGAATGCCAGTGATTGGAAGTAAAAAGCTTCCAACTCATGCCTGGGGGCTTTGAAGATGGAAGAAAGCTGCTAGTTAGGGAACAAACACAGCCTCTGAAGCACAAAAAAAAGCAAGAAAACAGCTTTTTTGGAACTGTACCTTGTGGATGGCTTCATCTTAACCCGCTGAGGCAGAGCTGAGGTGGTTTATATTTCCACACGGTAGATCAGTACCAGGTGCTGGCGGCTGTAAGCCCCCTAATGGTCATAACTGGCTACAGCAACAACAGAAAGCTAACACCTCTCTCCCAGGCTCTGGCAGGACCAGCACTGCCCAGGATCAAGGCTCTCATTTGCAGCCCTTTCTGTCCCCTACCTAGCTGCCTACTTTTCTTTGGCTTTTGTAATGCTTGTGCCAAGGAAAGATTCCCAAAGGTAAAGACCTATTTTGAAAGCTCCTTTGTCCTCTAGCTCACTTGCCCTTCATTCTCATTAGTGATGACTGAAGACTGGCTTCTATCACCCTCCACTCTCTGCTTCCTCGCTGAGAAGAGTTGGGAACCCCACTTCATGACCCCTCAGCATCTGTGTGATGTTCAACACGTGTATTCATGAGCACTCTAAGTTCAGACGGGCTGATTCAAGTTGGTTTGCAAGCTGGTTTCAGTATGACATTCTGATAATATTGCGTGGCTAGCCACCCTACCAACCCTGTCTTTCTTGGGGACAGAGGCCAGACATACTGTAGTTAATGAAATATTAAACAAATTGACTTCATATTTCAATTTCCTTACTGAACATGTACATAGTTCTAGTCAGATTCCCTTCTGCTTTGAACTACACTGTGTCTAATTGTCTCAGTCAACCTCAAGCTATATGACCCAATTCTATGACTACCAGTATTTCCTATAGCTACAGCCCATACTTTCCATCCTTTCTATTGGATTCTTCTGGGTTATGAGCATGAGTCCTTGGCTTCAACATTCAAAGAAGAATTTTTTTTTTCTTTTTTTGTCTTTTCGAGACAGGGCCCCACTGTGTAGTTCAGGCTGGCCTTGAGCTCACTTTTGTAGCCCAGGCTGGTCTTGAACTCACAGTGATCCTCCTGCCTCAGCCTCCCAAGTGCTGGGATTACAGGTGTGCACCACCACGCCCGGCTGAAGAAAATATTTATAATGCACCTATCTTAAGAGATAACGCAAAGTATTTTTGGATTAGTTTCTACAGCTGCCAGGTGACCACAATGATAATATTTCTTATTATCATTATAAATAATTATTTATAATGTCCTCTTGAAAGTGGACATTAACAATAATGATTATCAACTTTGAGAAGTTGGCCAAAACAATTCCTTGGGAAAAAAATTAACCTTCTCAGTTGTCCTAAGGGCTCTTTGGAGTGTTAGCAGAGAGAGGAATAAATCTGGAATTAAAAATTCATGCTGGGCGTGGTGGCGTACGCCTGTAATCCCAGCACTCGGGAGGCGGAGGCAGGAGGATCGGTGTGAGGTCGAGACCAGCCTGGGCTACAAAAGTGAGCTCAAGGCCAGCCTGAACTGCATAGTGAGACCCTGTCTCAAAAAGACAAAAAAAAAAAAAAAAATTCATGCGTCCTCTTTGTGGAGATTTCTAATCTATGAAGAACTTTCTGAAAGAAAGAACTTACATTTAATCTAATGTTCAAGTTTTAAAGAAAAAAATATTTTAGTGTCTCAGTGCGTATGAGACCATCTTTGCTTTAGCTGTTATAGTTTTCAAATTTTAACATTAAAATATCAGCATCTCATCCAGAAACATCCTGGCAGAGATTATTATGGACAAGATCTTAACAAATTTCAAGTATATTAAATTGTCTTTGATAAACAATGTATCAAAGAAAGACGATCTGGATCTAAATCTTTTAAAATCTTTTAAAAATTGTATTTAGTATAGGCTCTATAGGATCTCACTACACAAATCAGACTTGCAGTGATCCTCATGGCAGCCTCTTAACATCTTCAAATTATGGATCAGCAGGAGTATGTGCATGTCTTCATGTTGAGTGAGAAGTCATCCAAGAGAGACAATAGACAAAGTAAGATTTTCTTAAAATATATTTAATACAAAATAAGAAATATTAAGATTGTGGTTACCTGGGAGTATTAATCAAATATATCTGATACTGAAATCTTACATCCTACATACTGTGAGCAAAAATGTTTTGGACAAAGTTATTTGGATAAAATTATTTAAATATTCCCCAAAATCATGCAGCAGAACAACACTTAAAAGTCAAAAGCTTGCTGTTCTGACTCTGTGAAATTTGTACCAATGTAGTGGGATGGCATGAGCTAAGCTGGCATGGGCATGATGGCCGCTTAATGCTGGCCCTACTTGGACAAATCAGTAACAATCTCACTAGTGCTTTGAGGGATCCTCTGAAAAACAGAGGACTCCTCACAGGCAGAGTCCTTACCTATGAGGTTGTCTGCTACTCTCTTTTGAATACATTTTTTATCATAGTACAGAAATCCTGATCTTATAGAGATGCATGGTAAGAAATGATTATCTAGTCTTCCTAAGATAGTTATGACAGGAAGAGTCAAGGAGTGGCACTTTACCATATGTGTCTTTCTAGCCTTTTCTGAGTCCATGGGCCAAATTTAAGAAAATGGCATCCAACTGTCTTATGCCCACAAACTGACTTCTGAATCACCTGCCCTCATTGATTCATATACTTCAACTCCTCTGTCACTGTGACCCTCAGCCCCAAACATATATTTGTATCTTTATCTTATTTTGTCTTAGTCCATTTTCTAAAGCTATAACTAAATACTCAAGACTGAGGAACTCATAAAGCAAAGAAGTTTAGTCTAGTTCATTGTTCCAAAGGGTGGGAAGTCTACAAACACAATGATAGGATCTGATCAGCCTCTGAAGACAATGACCTCCAATACCATGATATGATGTGAGAGTAGTCATGGCATGGCAGAAGGTGAAAGTGTTCACAAGGGAGAAAGCACGATGAGCAGAATCTATTGATCACAACATGATCACAAAGTAATTAACCAGTTCTGCAAGGTCAAGAACTCATTCTTATGAGGAGATATTAATTTATTTAAACTTTTTCATCAATTCTGAAAGGTTCTATCTCCCAGTGCCTCATTATGGTAGCCATATTTCAGCACAAGTTTCAAAGGGGGAAGACCATGTTCAAAACAAGGCACATCATTTGTTCACACATTAGGTTGTGTCTAGGTTGAGTCACTCTAATATGAGCCAGTTTTCCAGGAGGACAGTAGTGATTTTCATTCCACATCCAGCATTTACTGGTTAGAAACCAGACAGCCTGGAGGGCAAGCTGCTGGGGTTTTACATCACCATTTTGACTGCACACCCTTAAATGGGGTCACTGAACTTCACTGTTTTAGGGTCTTAGCGAATGAAAAACAGGAAGGCCTGTATGTCATATGATGTATTTTTTCAGGAAATGCACAAGTTCATAACAGGGATCAACATAAAGCATGTATAGAATAACATGATGGAAAGAAAATGTTGAGTAATATAAAATGCTCTAAACCATTAGCTTAAGTGACAAAAAAAAAATCAGCTTAAAATGTGTTTTTCTAAAGATAATTTTAACCTCTTGTAGGACAAAGACTGGGTTGTAAACTGCTCTTAAACATTAAAAAAAAAAAAAAAAAAAAAAGGCTGGCCATATAGCTCAGTGGATTAAAGTGCCTACAAGCAGGTGCAGGGGTCCAGGGTTCAACCCTTGGCCTGCCACGCTGGCCCCACCCCCATAGCATGTTGAGATGGCAAGTGAAACTGGGTGTGGTAGTGTGCACCTGTAATCCCAGATTTTGGGAGACTGTGAATAGGCAGATCATCAGGAGTCTGATCTAGTAGTGAGAGCCTGAGTACCCTGTAGACCTTCTCCCCACTGGAAAAAAAAAAAAAAAAAAAAAAAAATATATATATATATATATATATGAAAAACTGTGATTTCTACATAACTGGCTTTGGTTTAGCCTGGTTTGGTCTGGTTTGCTTTTGCTTTGCCATGCTGGATCTCAACCCAAGTCCTCATGCATGCTAGACAGCAGCTCTACCACTGAGCCACATTCCCAGTCCACACAGTAGATTTTTCAACAAAAATATTGAATATGATGAGGCTGAGGAGGCTGTGGGTAACTTTAAAGACACTTACTGCAGATGCTTTTCAGCCATGAACTCTCCATGTTCTCTTGTTCTCTTCTGCAGCTCTACACCAAGCCTTGTGCACAGCCTTGCCCTGCTTGCTGCAGAGTTCATCCTGCCATAAGATGTGCTGTCCCATCTGTTGTGCCATCAACTTTTCTCAGCAGCACTTCTCCTATGGCTTTCGGAGATGATGGATATAGGACCAAGGGAAGTTGGAACTGGCAAGCTTCTCAAGGATAGTATGTGGCAGTGCTGGAACGGGAAGCTCAGGCTTATGCTTCAGTGGTAGACTGTAAGTCCTGCTCTCTTCCCAGCATGCCATGCTTCCACCCTCTTGGAGGAATGCTAAGGCTTGCTTATAGCTCGAACCCCTATTTTTCCAAGGACCTTTTGTCTTACATGCATACCATCCCCATCTTCAAATGAGACTGAGGACAGATAACAGTTGTGTACACAACTGATTCCCAGGTATTCATTTGCTGGCCCATTTTTGAGGTGAACAAACTTAGAGTTCTCTGAAAGTGCCAAATGTCTTCAAAAAATGACAGCTTCATGCACTGCGCAGTGGTCCTTTACTAGCATACGAACTGTCATTAGTAGGGTTGGTTAAGGAAATGTTAATCTTCCTAAATGCATTTATCAGCAGTGCATTTTTACACACACACACACACACACACACACACACACACACACCCCTCCTTTCTTCTCTTATGAAGCACCTGCTTAGAGAAGTGCACAAAGATACAATAGCACATGGCACCAGGACCTGCCCCCCATAGCTCGACATGAATTCAAACACCACTCTGATTCCACTGGGTCTCACCTTTCCTACTATGAGTGAACCAAGCCTCCTCACCTATCTGAGTTTTCAGCAATATAACTGGCAGCAAGTCCAACAACATAAGCAAATTCCACCTTACACAAATAGTATTCCCTAAGCAAAATGATAGGGAACACTTCCTACAATTAAACCATCATGTTGAAAGGGGATTTGGTTAGTAAACTAATCAGTATCCCCAACTACACATTACTCCTGAGGCTCTAGGATGACATCCTTCTCTCTTGTTTGACAATGAGACAATAATATAAGTCATCTAGAAATTTATTCACCAAGCCTAGAAGAGACAGTCTCTGAGAGCAAATACCTCCTCCCTTTGGCCCCATGGGAAAATGCTATCTTGTTTAGAGCAGCATGGAAGGAAATGGCATATGTGCTAGGACTTCCCCTTCTGTACTATTGGAAGACATTGCTAATCAATCACTGCACTTTGCTCAGATGAATTCTTCTCAACAGATCTACAGGGCACCTTTACTAATCAGAATTGGCATGCAAGAAGTCTAGTCCTGTCCTCTGTCTATAGTTTTATTTCACCAATTCCAGGCATCCAATTCCCTATAGCCAACTTAGGTATACAGATTTGGAAGTGTCTATGCCTGCGGGAGGTGGAATCTCATTTCTTAATATATAACCATCATTCTGGCATATTCGTTGACTTGCAACAAAAGACTTCTCTTGAGAGGTGACAAGTTGTCCTTATCCTTTACAGCACCACCAGCTAGCATTTCTCAACAACCCTAAAACAATACTCACATATCCTCTCCAAGGTCTTATGTTCTTCTTTAATCAAAGCAAATTTACTCACAACTGTTTAAAATGTATCTCTGGAAACATACTTCTGAACCTAGCCATTGTGTTTCCCATCCCACCCCTTTGAAGCTGATCTTAATTTACTTTAATGGCCCTTTAGCCCTCAGGAGACCAAGTTGCTATGCCGCTCTGTGGGTTGGCCTACGGGGCTTGCTTATTTCTTCGATGAAAGAAGTGGTAGAAAATCATTTGGTGACATGAAAAATCAATTTTCTACTAATGGATAAATAAAACCAACAAGTGACAAGAAGCATCTTTTCAGGAAAAGGAACTACAGATTTCCAAGCATTTATTTGTATGTTTTAGAAGTCAAGTTATACAACATTGAAATCTAAACATATGTCTCCTGTTTTATTTTACTTATTTCAATTTTTTGTCTTTTTGAGGCAAGGTTTTGCTACGCAATTCAGGTTGGTCTTGAGCTCACTTTGTAGAGCAGTCTGGTCTCAAACTTGCAATGATCCTCCTTTGTCAACCTCTCAAATTCTGGGATTATAGAAGTGCACCACCACACCAGGCTTGTGTCTCCTGTTTTAAAACTTAAACTACTGCATAAAGACTGATCTTCTTTTCTGACTAATTTTAAAAAATGTAGAGTTTTCAGATGTGTACAAATGATTGGTAAATGAACAACAGTGATTTACAATCAGTAAAAAAGCACACACGAAATAGCATACAAGGGGGTGGCATAGGAAAGAACCTTAGTGTTAAACATCATTGATACTGACATGAACAATAAGACAAAATGAATATTTTCCTTAAGATTTTAAGTAGTTCATGATTCAGGCGGGTAACATGGCATCACAACAGCTATGTCCTGAAGCTTTTTCTGCATGTATCTTTTCAACAGATAATTGTTTTTCTATCCCATGCCATGCTTTATGTTGATTTACATCTCCCATTGAACAGCTAGTGCTCACTAAATCATTCAATGGTGAGGAAAGCACATTTTTTCCTATGTATTTTCCCGCTCCCAACTGTGCCAAGGTATCTCTGAGCTTGTGTGTGTGTGTGTGTGTGTGTGTGTGTATGTGTGTGTGTTGTGTGTTGTGTGTCTGTGTATGTCTGTGTGTGGGTGTGTGAAAATGCTATGGTACCCTGTTCCCTGCAGTGAATATTCTATAAAGCAGAGAACTAATTCTCAGGGAAGTTGAGTAAATTAACGATAGTCACAGTGTCAAGTAAGTTCTTATAATCACTGTTACTCCTGTTATCCCTACCATTTTCCCCTGTTAGTTATAATTGCTATTCAACTTCTCTAATATCAGCTTTAAAAATTTATATGTCTAGAAACATGACTGCCAGGGTAAGCCTAAAGTCTTTCTTATGTCTTTACTTCTCTCCTCAATTCAGTTAAAATGCCTCACACAGTGATGGTTATATAATAAGCAACTCAGAAAGAGCTGCTGGTTAAATATAAGTCTTGTAGCTTTACATGTTACCATAAAGTTTCTTAATATTGCTTTCATTTGCATCACTGTTGATTCAATTATTCTTCCTCAAATCCTAAATGAGGCAGGCCACCCTTCCTCCCAGGCAGCCTTGTATTAACAGTTTCTTCATTCCTCTCCCATTTACATCTAACTAAACTAATTATTTCCCTGTTACCTCACACCCGGTTGGTGTTACACAAACCGCTGAGATGGCCTTATCTCCTGCAGGCATCGCGTGTATCTTTTCAGCAGCCTGTTGTAACACAAGTGACAGAACTATTAAGAATGTCAGCCTTTGGTGCACAAGAAAGTTATGTAAAACAAATGGTGTCATCTGAGGTAAAAATGGAGACAGCAGGAAAGGGAAGAGCTGGAGCCAGGAGGGCAGGCTTAAACCGTGGAGTAGAGGGAGGAGGGGCACCTGGTCAAGTCCTGGGACAACTGAAAGGAAGGAAAGAAAAGGTGGAAACAAAGCACCAAATAACTCCTCATTTCTACAAGATTTAGAATGCAACGTTGTGGAACAGAGGCCAGGCAAGCAGAAGATAATGAGATGATGAGTACATATAGACAGGTAGTTAGGTAGGTAGGTAGGTAGGTAGGTAGGTAGGTGGGTAGGTAGGTAGGTAACTGATAGATGACCAATACCTGAAGGTAGGTAGGTGAAGGAATAGACAGACAGATAAATTCCTTTAATTTCACTCCATCCCCATAGCTATAACCTTATTCCAAGCCAATGTCATCATCCCCCTCAAAATTCTTTCAGCAACTCTCTTAGCTGGTCTCCTTGTTTTCTCCCCTCCCCCAGGCCCATCAGCTTCTTCAGCATGGGCGATGATCCACCAGCACAATGACACAGTTCACTTTTGTAGCTCCTCTGAGAGTCCCCCAAGACACTCAGGGCCAAATCTAAGATGTGTATGTTGGTGAATCCCTCCTATTTTTATTCTTCCAGCCCCGCGTCCTGGTCCCTTCCAGGTCTCTGTCCCAATCATATATTACTTTATTTCCTTAAAAACGCCAAAGTGTTTTTCATCCACCCCAGACACATGCACACTGTAGGGCTGTATGCTTCGTGGTCTGTGTTCTTTCTTTGCACAGAAAGGAAGAAAAGGGGGAAAATAAGCTCCATAGCAAAATTCTCTTTCTTTAAGAAATTTCAGGG
>PVJA010003186.1:35826-98061 GCA_004027025.1 Myocastor coypus
GGCGGGATGGCTCAGTGGTCTAAAGCGCCTGATTGGGAATGCTTGGGCGGCTTCAGAGACCGCGGTTCAATCCCCGGCACCACATGCTGCGCCAGCCCTGCCTTTGGGGCAGGGTGAGCCAGCCACAGAAAAGAGTGAATAAACAAACAAAGGTTCTTAAACAAGAAAATAAATAAAATAAAAAAAAAAAAAAAAAAAATTATAAAAAAAAAAAAAAAAAAAAAAAAAAAAAAAAAAAAAAAAATTATAAAAAAAAAAAAAAAGAAATTTCATTAGCACATGTTTACTACAGTACATAGTGCTTACATTTCTTATGAGGAGTTGGTACATCTTGATTCTGTTTTTGTTAAAAGAGATCATCCCCATCACAAACTTCATCTGCTTTGTAGAGACACGGAGATATAGATAGAACTCAGACCCCAGCTAAGTTCTTCAGGAGCAGCGACCTCACCTCCATGCCCTACTATGCCTCACTCCTCCCTTTTTCCACTGCTGCCTTCAAGAGACAGACACTCCATGAGCCATCTGCTCTTCGGTCCTCTATGAAGAAACTTGGTGGAGTGATCAGAGAGGGCTCTAGTGTCAAAGGCTTGGGCTCAGCATCAGTCCTGTCTGCTTCCTGATGACTGACAGTGAGCACTGCAGACCACCTCTTCCAGTCTCAGTCTTCCCCAAGGTGGAATAGCAATAACTAGCAGGACCTGTTTCCCTAGGACATGACATGGCAAGGGAACAAAAGAGGAACTTCACCTAACAGGATGAGCCCTGGGGCCCGAGCCATGAGCATCCTTCAACCTCTTAGCTGCTTTCCACTGCAACAGTCTAGGGGAGGACTCAGTGATTCACATAGCTTCCATAAAATGCTCACCCTTAAAACATTTTCTGTAAGAGTTTGGGAGGAAGAGGTTAACTTGGGCAAGTGAGGGATGGAGTGGGAGCAAAATGAATGATGGACTTGATTATCACAAAACAGAAAGCTTCCAATTGAACATTAGCAACAGTGAATGATTTTCTTGGAGCTTTTCCTCCCTGAGGGTTGCTGCTTCCTGCCCACTTACATACTTCACACCCCCTTCCCATCCCCCCACAGCCATCAGAAGGACTTCAAGGTCATCCCTAAGTGAACCAGAACTGTCTGCGCACTCTCTTGCTGAACTGATTATGGCCAAGGCTGGTTTTGAAGTTCTACTTGCCCTACAGCCTTTTCCCTGAAAGACATTCTCCTTCCCTCAAAAGGACTTTTCATTTAATCTTGGTTTTAAAAAATCTACAGGTTGCTGTCATCATCCTCAGCACAGCAGAATCAGCTGGGGCTAAGAAAGACCAGCCAACTTGCCAAAGTTTGCACTGGTAGTAACTAAGGAACCAACATTTGATTCCTTTTGTTTATCTCACAGTCTGCCCTTTTTCGTGAAGATTGCCACTGCTTTATCTGAATCTCCATGAACTACTTGATAGGATCCACTGTTCTGCTAAGCATCCACAGCCAAAAACTTCACAGCTTCTTCGACCTTGCAATGCACAACTCTGAAAACCTCACCAACAGAATTTCCAGAAGCTATTTTTAGAGTGAACTCCTGGAAGATCTGCTGAGAACACAGTGAGGGCAACAGAGTTTCTACACGTGAGTTCATGGCTAGAGCAGTGAGCCATGGGCCCAGAGAATCAGCAGAGTTCTGCTTACCAGAATCTCCAAACTTGTGCCAAGAAATAACATGGCATTCATCTCAGATTGAGCGGTACCTGGCTTAGCAACAAGGTTTTGTGGCAGAACCTCTGAATCCCAAAGCTCCATTCCTCTTGGGACATTCCCGCATTATGTAGTAAGGACTTATTGTCTAATCAGCATCCACTCTGTTCTGAGTTCCTTGGAAGTAAATATGCTATTTAATTAATAATTTCCAATCATCATAGCCAATGATTTGGCCTACCTCTTCTTAGATTTAACCTGAATTCTCACTGTGGTCAAACAGAGTAGATCTTAAAAGCAACTAATAGTAAAGTGAAGGGTGGAAAGCCCAAACTATATTCTCTAAATTAGCACAGTTCATTTCAAAATGGTCTAACAACAAACCCAAAGTCATAAAGATGCTTCTATTATTTACCTGAATGCTTCCCCTTGGAGGCGTTGATCCTCGGTTGCCCCATGAAAGAAACCATAGGTAATTAACTCCACTGACACTAGCATCAGTGCAAAGAGCAGCTCCTCCTCCTCTATATTCTAAGATAGAGAAGTGACTCTCACTCTGACGAGCAAATTATATAGCTGTTACATTTATGATATTATACAGCCCTCACAATTAAAATGATAAGGGGCTGGAGATAGCTCAGTGGCATAAGCACTTATTTGGTGAGTGCAAGGTCCGGAGTTCCATCGCCCATATCAGAAAAAACAACAACAAAAACAATTATAACAGTGTGAATGGCAGATTTCCAGGAAAAATGTGCCCAGGCTAAAACTTAAGGGTAGAAATCATAACACCCACACCACTACAAGGCAACAATGACCACAGGTCTGGATCACCACATGCCTAGACAGAGATCACATGGGAAGCAGCTAAGAAAGAAAATGGCTTGAGGAGTTTCTGCATAGGAAATCTTCCTTTCCCCAACATCTCCAGAGAGTTGTATGTGTGCTAAGTTCAGAATGAGCACAAAGAAGGTCGGGGAGGGCTCAGAGTCTGTTCTGGAATGAAAGGCAGGTGGTGGGGCCAGAGCCCCTGGGTGAGACAGCCCAACTTTGCATGCAAGACGTGAAGAGTCCCCTTCCTGGAGCCAGAGCCATGCTGGCTGGAACCAGTGATTACGCTCTCGGGCCATCTGCTCACTGCTTGTGAAGACAGCTCGGTGTCCTCCTGCCTGGACGCCAGGGAGGGCACTGATCACTAGTCAATCTGCTTGAAATTGCCTCCGATGATTAGTGGGTAATGACTCAGGTAGGTCATGGCCACGGACGTTGCTGTTATTAATGCATTAGCAGCTGTAAATGGGCATTGATTTTGCACAGAGCACGGGTTTATGGAGCTGGTGGGGAGAGGCTGGCCCTATGAAGTGCAAAAGGTCACTGCTGGGGGAAGAGACAAACCTGAGAGGGCAGTGTCCTGTGGAAGAGGGAGGCTTAGGAGGAGTACAGCTGCAAACAACCTGGGGAGCTTGGGGAAAGAAGGAGAGAAGTGTGCACATACTGAGGGTAACCCTGCGCCTGCTCCTACACCTGAGATCAGGCTCTTTCTGAGTCCTCCCTGTGATTGCCTAGTGTGTGAGGCTTCATAAACCCTGAGTTAACTGACTGTCTTTAAGTTTTCATCTTATAATGTTAACTAATGCAGCTCCAGGGATGCCTACTGCTTCGCTATTATATCCTCATCTCCCAGAAATACTCCACTACCAACTGTTTTCCATAGATGCCAGTGAATGAATGAAAGGCAGAACAGATGACAACATTACCAGATACAGATGACAAGAGGATCAGGTAATTCTGCACTTAAATGTGCCACAGTGCTATTTTTCAGGATAATTTTTCCTCCTTAAGATGGACTGAGGCTCAATAGGAGCCAGCTTGCCAAACAGGCACAGGGGTGCACACACATCCTCAGGATGAGAGGAAAATGCTTCTCAGACACAGAACTGTTGTGTGCAGTGTGAACAGTAATGGTTGTTACCATTTACCCAGTCCTGACTGTATCCCAGGTGGGGGTTTCAGGCTCATACACTGTAAGGAAAGATTCTGTAAATGACTGTGCCTATAAGAAGCTTACCACTCTTAAAGCTGCCTGTCTACCCAAAGAGAAAGTTTGTCACTCTGTTTAGAGGCTCAAAAAGTTGAGAGAAACCTATAGTCCTCTGCATTTGGAGAAACCCAATTCCTTCCTTCCATGGCGTATCAACCAGACATTTCACCAAAGATTTTGTTTGTCTCCTTGCTACTTCCCTACTGCTCTTTCCTTATGAACGTCCTTACAGGATCCCTACAGACGTCCCAGTGTCTTAAGTAAGCAAGCCCGCAAGACACAGTGGAATACTAAGAAAGAGTCGAGCTAATCTTCAGCTTAAGTGAAGGATTTAGCAAGAATATGGATCGATTATTTTTCTTAGATCCTCCTACCAGGGCCTGATGACTGCTTATGAGAGAAATACAAAGACTTCACTTCTGAAGTGCTGAAACTCATGCAAGGTGATGCAGGCACAGCGGCTCTTGTTCCCTGGATTGCCCTAACATAGCCCACAAGTATACAGCAAACTATATCAACATCAGTTTATTCATAAGGAAAGAGCAGAATAGCTGCAAAGCCTTGGTTATAAGCAACACGGTGTACTTGTCAGAGGACACAGGGCTCATTTCTGCACGCAGGCAAGGAGAGAAGGCACCACTGTCAGCTTCATCCGTGCCTGCCTCACAGAGAAAATGTTGCTCCCTTCAACCTTCTCTACTGCAGCCCAGCTACTCCCTTTGTTATTTATTTCTGAATTCTGATTTGAAAGAGGTCTCAGTTAAAGATCTCTCAAGGTGATTTAGTCTTATTAGTATTATCATTACTGCTATGTGTTAATATTGTGGCATTCCAACATCCTGCCAAGGATCACATAGTCACTTACTGTGCCCTCAAACCAAGGCACACTTTTACACTTTCAAATATTGATAGAGGTTGGGGTGACAGGACCACAGGGACATGGGTGAGAAAAAATGGTTTTAAAGTACAAAGAGCATGCCCATTGTTCACAGTATTAACTCACACAACTTGATAAATAATACATTTAAAATACGTGTGGTCTTACCCCTGTTATGTGTGAGTGACATGGCAGGCAGCCAGATGGGTACACATCACACCTTCCTAACTCTGCTGGGCCATTGGGAAAGACAAAAAAAAAAAAAAAAAAAGGTTGTTAAGGTGCAACCTGAGCTCTAAGGATGATTTATGCTGGAGGAAGGATAGAAAGAATGGAGAGGTATTAAGAAGATGGTGCTGTGCCACCCGAGGCTTTCTCTTACTTATCCATGCTTCTTAAGTCCTACTATCAAACAGTCCTTCCTTATTATTTCCATGCTTCCTTATCTCTTTCTGTCGTAACAATAAGTAAACAGACAAATGTAGATATGCATTTCTCCTGTTGCTTCTCTGCCCATTCTCTCTTTGCTCTCACTCACAGATAGACATTCTATAAAAAGCATCCCCTGTGCTCTTCTCCCTCCCTCGTCATCCAGAAGAGAGAGGTGGAAAGAGAAGGAAGAATTTGACAGAGCTCTGCTATGCAGCAGCGTAGGACACACCAGCAATGTACAGGAGGAGCGTGTGAAAAGAATGTGCAGAAGAAGAGGTCAAGGGTCAAAGCAAAGAAGATGGTCAGACTGGATTACCAAGATGAGGACATCACTTTATGTGTTCCTCTTTGACCACTGGACTCTATATGCAGCTGGCATCAAGCCCACACCACTCTTGGCCATCAATCAAAGGAATGCCCTATGTCACCCCTGTTCTGGCTCTGCATCTCTCTTGCATACCAGCTGAGGCCCCCCGCCCCGATCTTTGCTATTTCTAGCTCATGCGCTGAGTTGTAACTTGGGAGGACCACATTCCCTAATGAGAACCATTGTCCTTCATCATGTTGTCCACCTTACTGTCCTGTCAGTTGCCCTATATATGTCCAGATTCTAATGTATTCTTATGGGATCAAACTACCCTGGAAACAATCTTAGCGTTATGCTACAAAGAGCACCCAAGGTAGTGAAGAATGCGGATGACATTCATTATTAGGAAGGTTTAGTGGACATCTGCACAGAGTGCAAGCCAAGAAAATAGGGAGATATACCCCAAATTTTGGGAACAAATGTGCAAAGGATTGAAATCTTGGAAACACATATTCATTCCTCAAAAGAACTGGAGGTATTTGGGCTTCACAGATAGTAGATAAAATGTTACATGGTGATTAGCTTACTGAGTAATTAACTGGATAACATTTGTGTTTTAGGAATGCAGGTCACTCAATATGTTTAGGGGAACGTGAAGGGCGCTGAAGAAGGCTCCACAGACATGTGAGCCAGGAGAACAGAAGGTAGGAAGGGGGTTTTTAGGAGGGCAGATCAAAGGCTTACTCCATTCTCATTATTAGATGAAGAACAAGACAATGTTGATGACTTAAGTTTCACACTAAGGTACCTAGGAAAAGAGCAGTGCCCTTGGGTGAATGAGCAGAGCTTGAGCTGATTTCAAGTGTCGAGCAAATCAAGCCAGGAAGCGACCGGCAGAATTTAGTGAGTGTCAGTTGCAATCTTCTTTGCACATGTTTCTAGGATTTGGTAATAGACTTGGATCCTGTTATTCTAGACCCATTCGAGTGGAAGTGGAAACTTGCTCCCCCTCCAAAAAAAAAAAAAAAAAAAGATACTGAGTAAACAACGACAGCAATAAGGAAGACTGACTGGGTTACTTTTCACTCATTGCAGGGACAAAATACCCAACACCAAAATTTAAAGAAGAAAAGGTTTTAGTTCAGTTTGTGAAGCTTTCAGACCATCTTCAGCTGGCGCCTAGGCATAGGCCAGTGGTTCATGGAAGCTGAAAACAGCGAAGAGCAAAGGAAGGGGGCAGCAGCTGTGACTTCTAGCCAAACTTTCCCCTGCTTATATTATAAACAAGTTTCCTTGGGGCTGGGTGTATAGAATTCACCCAGTGCCCTCCACTTGCACAGGATGAGGATATTTACAGCTAAAAATCCTGGCTCTCTGCTGAGTCATTTAATTAAACTTCTACACTTCTCAAGTTGAAATAATGTAACAACTGGTATAAAGACACATGCTGGTCTCTTGTCTAAAGTCAGTCTTGGTTCTCCCTCTTCACAGCACTCCACAGGAAGGTGAGAGGCAAGCATCGCCTGGTCATTCCTGTATGCTACCATATGTTCTAGCATCCAGGAGTCTGGAAAAAACCAGTGGTCTTCCCTGGCCCAGTATTAGGCAGTTCGTGTGGATGTAATCAGAAGAGACATGCAATGAGCAGTCAGTACAGGATAGACACTGTTCAGGGTGAGTGCATGGAGGGGCACTGAGCAGCATCCAGGACCTCAGGCCCTTTGGTTCTGCACCAAATGTAAACAATAGTAAACAGGGAATGTGGAAGGGGAAGGGATAGAGAGCCCTGGGGGCTTGGGACAATTCACACCTAGCCTTACATTCATAAAGACCTCTAGCTGAGCTGCCCTGTCTAATATAGTAGGCAGTCATTACTAGCTCCATGTTTGGTGCTTTTTTCTTTTTTCATTTGTTTCTTTTTCATTTATTTTGCTTTTGATACAATGTCTCACTACTCAGTTGGCCGCATAGTGATCCTCCTCTCAGCCTCCCCAGCATTGGAATTACAGGCATGTGCACCATGCCTGATTTCAGTGGCCTGCATGTATGGCCCTCTTGATGTTCTAGGACTGGAACACCATGCAGTTCCAGGGACTGAACCTGGGTCCTTGCATTTGTCAGGCAGGTACTTAGACCACAGAGTTATCTCCCCAGCCCCCCTCTATGTATTTAAACTTCAAAGTCATTAAATTTTAAAAGCTACTTTTCCTACTCTGCTGTGTTAGCCCTCCCCCTGGGACATGCTGAGATGGCAAATGAAACTGGGAGTGGTGGTGCACATCTGCAAGCCCAACACTTGGATGACTGAAAACAGGAGGATCACTACGAGTCCAATCTGTGTAGTGAAACCAAAGACGCTGTACTAAATATGTTGTTTTAAAAAGCTTATTTTCAGTTACATCAATCACATTTCAAGTGCTCAGTTGCTCCTTATGGCTAGTGGTAACCATGCAGGTTGGCATAAGGAATTTTCTTATCTACTCTGAATAAAGTAACTGTATGGGTGATAGGTATGTTAATTAACCTAAATATGGGAAGCATTTTACAGGATGTTGGAGCCAGAGATACAGTTCAGTGGCACAATACCTACTTAGTAACCTCAAAGTTCTGAGTTTGATTCTAAGACAAGAACATAGTGTATATAAGTATATACATGTATACTGTATTATGTATCATTTTATTCGGTAAGACACCAATAAAGATAGTTCAAAAGAAGATGACTCTCATCATACAAACAAGTTGTACTGGATGGCATTGAACTAAAGAGAAAGACAAATGTTAAATAATTTTCTCAAATAATTCATTAATTATAATTAAGAAAGAGTGTGACATGAAAGTATAATTTCACATGAGAAGAAAGTCAAGGAAGCCTGCCACTGGAAGTTAAATTTATAAGTTGTGGAAAATTACTTTGAGGCTTAAATGAAACCAATAATTCTGTGAATATGAGCTTCCTATAATATCCCTTTTAGATCATAATGTTGTAGGCAGCTGAGTTAGATGGAAATAGTATAGGCAGTCAGATAGGCTGAGCTCTCAAAGCACCAATATGGAACATAAGACACCTTGCAACTGTGGGAGAGACAGACACTCTCACCTTGGACCAGACCTCAAGACAAAAGATTCAGCAGATGTAGCCACACCTCCCTAGGGATAGACATCAGCAATTGTCACTCTACATAGCTATTAATCACTTTGAAAAAGCCAAGAAGAGTCACTAAAGCCAGGCGTGGTGGCTCACGCCTGTAATCCCAGCACTTGGGAGGCTGAGGCAGGAGGATTGTTGTGAGTTCAAGACCAGCCTGGGCTACAAAAGTGAGCTCAAAGCCAGCCTGAACTGCACAGTGAGACCCTGTCTCAAAAATAAAAAATAAAAAATAAAAAAAAAGAAGAGTCACTAACCCAACTGTTATAGTTCATATCTAGTTGTCCCTGCTGAAAGCCTCATGCGGTCATGGGGCAAGGACTTCTATAGATTGAGACTTGACCCATGATCCACCGGTATTATGTGATTTGGTACTCATCTAGAGTTTGAGAGTTGATCCATGATCCCTGGGATTATGTGTTTTAAGTACTTCTGGGATTATAGGTGTAGCCTAAAGCAGATAGGCTGAGGTGGAGAGCCTGAATGAATGTAATATAAAGAGAGACAGACTAGAGCTATTGCTCTGCTGCCCAGATTGACTGGCTGCCTCTGCCACTATTTTGTTGCTGTTCTGCTGCCATGAACTAGATGCTCTCTGCTCTGTTCCACTCAGCTTTGGGCCAGCCGAATATGGACTGAAACCTCCAGTAACTGTGAGCTAATAAACCTGTTCTTCCTTCATTTTGAGTGTCGGGTATTTGTCCCAGCAACAAGTAAAAAGTAACTAAGACACCAACCCCTACAGGAAAAGCTTCTGTTCTGTATTCAAGTCTCCTTTCTAAGTGAGTGGATTCCCCATTTGATCCCAATGTCATCAATTTTACCTGAGCAATTATGCTTGTTATCGTATTGGTTGACCATAGTTTTGTCCCACCTCATGGCCATGGAGCAAGTTTCCATGTTTCCCACCTTAGACTCTCACTATGTGGTTTTATTTTATAAACATTCTAGAAAAGACAGGTTTCTAGGCAACCCACCCTGTTCCTCTTCTGACCCTCTCTTGGACAGAAGCTATCTTTCCCCTAGTAAATATATTCTTCTCTTAAGGTCTATTGTTCTTAAAATTCATTTTTCCTTTTTAGAGAACACAAACTTGTCCTAGGAATCTTTCAGGTTGGGAACTTTGTTCTCCATATTGATAAGATTATAAAGGAATATGGAGCCAGAAAATAGACACTGGCTTAAGTGGCTGAACTCTGTATCTGTACAATAGCCAGTCTGGGTCTAGAGAGTCCCAGTACTAAAAGAACATCCTAGGAAAACTCAAACAATGAAAGATTACCAAACTTTGGAAACAGGCAATGGAAACTGATTTCTAGAACCCTGAATGGAAGTATCGAAACCCTGACTCAGAACTAAGCAATACATCCTCGACAGTTCAGGCCCAATGTCAGACATGCAACTTCCACATGCAAATCCATTGCTCCTAGAAAAGTGCCAGAAGAAAGTGCAATGGTTTTCTTCACAGCTGTTCCTGCACATGGCCAGGTAAAGAACAACCGAGGTACGTCAAGTTATAGAGATAACTCAGATGCCAGATTTTCTGACTGCCTGGTAACCAAGCAACTGCCCCTAACTCTATCTTCCTTCTAGGGGAAGTGATCTCTTGCTCCTGGACGTGGACTGAGCTTTCTAGCACTAAGGAAGCTGCCAATATGAAGAAAGCAATAGAAACTGTTAGACATGCTGAGACTGGGCAGTACCCCTCAACCTTCTCCATAAGGCATTTTACCTTACTACCTTTTGCAAAATTCATTTTCAAATTAGCATATCTACTTGCTGGCTTGGATGGCAAAGTAATACTTTTTTTCATCTTTAGACTGCAGCTGAAGATACGAAATACCATATGCATAGACAAATTAACATGAGTTCCCTTACAACAGTGGACTAATTATCTTGGGGACCAGAACTTCCCTTAGGTTAGAAGCTTCAGCCCAAGCACAAGATTGGAACATGAATTTCTCTCTGAGAAGCATGTTAGGAACAGGAACAGGGAGGATCATATTTAATCTAAAAACCCCTCTTGGAATTTTTATTTTCTTTGTACCATCCTGCCTGCCCTAGTGTAGCAAAGGATCAAGGACAAAAATGTTGCTTGCCACAGTAAAAGCAAAAGCACAAGCTTATTTAACTTTGCACCAAATGGATTTGAACAGGTTTCATGGCAAACAGTCATCCCCCTCCTTGTTACTTAACAAAACCTCCAGTTTCGAGGAAATGCTGTGAATTCTGCATTTCAAAGGCTTGAAAAGACAGATGTGGCAGTTGGGAACTAGAGATGGAACTTCCTTTATTATTTGGAATAACGGTCTGAGTCTAATCTCATGTGTAATACATGCAGCTAATGCACCATCTCTTCCCTTCTGTCTCCTCCTCCTGGTCCCTACTTGCATATGCAAATTTCGCAGCTTATTATCTTATTGGTTGACCATAGCAGGAGGAGCATCCAGACAAAATCACTGAGGTGAGGGCAAAAGAACTCCCTTTGATCAGTTTCTTCCAGCATTGGAGCCCCCCGAACTCCAAATCTACCCGTACCCTTTTTATGGCATGGCATTATGGGATGAACCAAATTAGATTCCATTGCACTCAGAGGTAGAACACATTAAACAATTCCGTACATCTTGAAAAAAAAAAATCAATATTTCCTTAAGTTAATCTTTCAAAGTTTTGATATTTATTCTTAAATCAATGCAGTTTTATTCTTAAAATCAATTGTTGATTGATAGGCTACTGGAGAGGACAGCCAATGTCAGAGGCTCTGTGTAGATGCTGCTCTCTGACACAAGGGTGCATAAAGAAAAAACTGACAAGATTGGTCAAAATACTGCTAACTTCACCAAAAATGAAGTCATTGTGTGCAATGAAAAGGCAAATGGCAGAAAAGTGCTTACTGGATAAAAGCAAATGAAATTTCTAAAATGCACTATGGCATTTGCAGCACAGAATTTATTTTCTGTAGTAATTTTTAGATAGTAGTCACACATATTTTTCCTTAAAAAAGGAGTCAAGTGAATCATTCTTAAATTCCTGTAGTTACATGGTCTTTAAAACAGATCTCTGCGCACTAGTATTTCTTTCTACTGACAGAGTCATGTGACTGGGAAAAGGAGACATTATCTCAGGATGAGAAAAACTAAGGAACAAGAAAAACAGAGTCCCAGCAAATAATGATACAGTTGACCTACGACACTCAGGGTGCTGCAGGGTAAGAGATGACACTTAGGGAGGCAGATCCATCTAGCAGTCCCCTTCTCATCTCTGGTTTTTGGGTTTTTTTGGCTTTTTTGAGACAGGGTCCCGCTGTGCAGTTCAGGCTGGCCTTGTGCTCACTTTTGGAGTCCAGGCTGGTCTCGAACTTGCACCAATTCTCCTGCCTCAGCCTCCCAAGTGCTGGGATTACAGGCATGCACCACCACGCCCGGCTTCCCCTTCTCATCTCTGAATCCAGTGAAATAGAGGAAAAAAACAAACAAAAAAAACAGGCAGATGAGTTTCTGTGAGGACTGCAGGCCTGAACAAGAGAGCTGTCCGTAGACCACACGAGGGGTCTGTTTATGTAACGCATGTTCAAAACAGGTTGCACTTACTGAATGTGGAGTCTGATCAAGGAAGCTGTAAGTGCCACTTGCATGAGTTCTCTGACCAGTTTCCTAAAGAAGAAAAGAGGAGAAAACATTAGTATTTCCTGTGTGCCTTCAGATGTGCATCATTTTTACCAGAACAGTCCTGGTTAACTCCCAAAACAGAGCCTGGCTGTAATGCAAATTTTAACAATACTGATGATGATCATAATGATGTTGATAAAGATGATACTGTCGCCTATCTGAGACCCATTACTCTGGAAATTTGCCACAGTGGATCATGTGCTTCAGCCCAGACTGAGCAACTTAGTAATTTAGTGAGACATCATGATCTCAAAAAATTCAAATAAAAAGAAGAGTGCTGGGAATGTATCGCAGTGCAAAGGTCCTGGGTTCAATCCCCAGTATCACTAACTAAAAACAAAACAAAAAAAAGTAATAAATATGAACTTTAAGTCTTGGTTGACTTACAAGAAAACAAAAAGGTTACTAAATGAAAGTAAGAGACAAGGAAAAATGCCATAGGATTAACCAGCTACAATTTTGTATATACTTAAGATTTTTAAATGTGCAAAAAAGTGTAACTATTTTTGTCATATTCTATAGAGATTTATTAGAATATCAATGATTGATAGAAAATACCAATTCCAAGTTAAGTCTAAGATGCTTGATACTCAGAAAGTCAGTGATGTTATGCTCAAGTACCTATGTTATAGAGTAATAGTATCAGTAAGCTTTTCTTCCGGAGGGTTAAGAATATAAGTTTACAGACCAAAAATTGGAGAAAAAGAAGGGCTACAAGGATAGCCAATATTTTGGTCCTAATCCTTCAAGGTCAGTAAAGATGAAGGACAGAGAGAACCTGTACTGTAACATCCTATAACTCAGTAGTGTTCCGAATTTTCTGTTCAAGGAAATTATGGGGCTATATAGGAAAGGGATTGAAGATATATAGTGTGCCTAAGGAGAGTCACCTAGAGAGAAAATATTTTCTCAGGCTTTCACAGAAAGCAAACCGGTCAAGCAATGGCTGTGACTTATCCAGATGGCTGACAAGACAGCAGTTCTACAAAGCACTGTGCACAGTTACAAAGCAAGTCCTCAGGGGATTTGACTGACCTTGGGAGATACAAAAATTACATGTTTTGCTATACAGGTCTTGTTTAAACTTGCCCTCAAGCACCCAGCAGAAAAGTTTAACCACAAGGCTAGATTAAAATGCTGAGCTATAAAAGGCTTAAATCAACATCTCCCAACATTTCTAGTTTTACCAATAACCCACTGAGATTATCAAGCATTGGATTATGTACACAACTACTTTCACTTAGTTCAATGAGAAAAAATGTTTTCGTACCAATAATGATTAGAATATAACTAATAGGAGGACAACAATATGCATTGTATCAAATTTTGGAAATGTACTACTAATGAGTGTTTTGAAATTGTCACATTGTGATTTGTTATTAAATGTAATAAAAATAGAAATTTTTTTAAAAATGAACAAACTTAAGTCTTGTTTTCTCAGAGAAAATGAGCCTTAAACAGTTCAATCAAGTTGCACAAAACAAAGGAAGCCTGGATTTGAACCTGGGCTCCTGTACACAAAGCTTACAATCACTATGTCCTATAGTCTTAGAATGTAGATCTAAGAAAAGATCATAATATTTCAGAGATATTTTTATTGTGGATTTTCTAGCTCAGAGCTAGGTTGGATGAAATAACTCTAAATCACTTTTTCACTCTAGAACTATAGGAATGTATAAAAATTATGCTATACTCAAAAGTTCAGAAATGGCAGTGACTTCTTTCTGTAATGAATACTGCTGTAACATAAGGGCCCACCTGAGGGCCAAATTTCACAAGTGTACCTGTCATCACTTACTCAGAAGGAATAAGGATCACGCTCATTAATATAAGATAAACTCAATATTAACAATAAAGTTTCACATAATGCAGTGACTCAAAGGAAAGGCCATTTCCAAACACAAAAATCAAGACTAAAGGTTGTTTTTCTGAGAATAAATTTAAATGACAGAGAAAGAACCAGCTTGCTGGTATCTGGTAACCTCATCTAATGGTCACTGAATTACTTGCATAAAGTAGTAATTCAATTTATACACAAGATCCATGAATTCACAAGTTTTAGAGCTTAGTTTCAAATAATATTTGCAGATTCATTAAGGAAAATGTTGTACTTTAGTGTGATATGTACATTTGGTGAGTTTGCTGATATTACTAAACCAAAACACCTGTGAAAATCAAATGGCTTCAAAATATTTGGGGGAGAAACTCTGCAGACAAACCTAAGTGTACACAAGGTTTAGAAGTGGTAAAAATGGAGAAATACTGCATATGCCTTAGTACCCTTTTGCTTTGTATTTTGATGGCTGCAACTTCTTTTGACTGATAACAATAAGGTTCATAAGGCACTGTCAATGAAGATCAGTCATCCATCCATCCATCCATCCATCCATCTACTATCTTTAGCACCACTGTCCAACTTTGTAACTATTCAACTTTTCTTTAAATTTCACTTTGGTAAAACTGAAGCCTATCTACTACTTAGAATACACATAAGAACTGGGATTAAGATTTTGATTAATATTTTATACTGAAATTTTATTAATGGTAATTACAGCCTCTTATTAAAAACAATGATAGCCACCATCTGGCACAACCTTTTTTATTTTACTTGTTTATTTGTTTGTTTGTTTAATGGCTGACTCAGCCTGCCCTTGGGGTGGGACTGGTGCAGCATGTGGTGCCAGGGATTGAACCGCCATCCCTACAGTTGCCTCAGCTTTCTTAAGTAGGCATTTTAGACTGCTGAACCATCTCACTGGCCCTGGCACAACCTTCTTGTCCTCTGCCCCACTCTCCAGTCACCACTGTGACTTTTCACACACTCATGCATTCACCCTGAGATCCAGCTAGGTGAATTGCCAAGAAGACACAGGTCATTGATGCCCTCCAGGCTTTGGCCATGTCTTTCTGTCTTTCAGCGCACCCTCCCTTGGCTCCAGGTAAGCACATCTTCAAAGTCCATCTGAGTGTTCTCTGCAGCCTCCACTGATCTTTCTAGGAGGACCAGATTCGGGACTGGGACCCTGTAGCCATGTATGAATTCTTTTGTCCCAATCAGCCCTGGATGTCCTCTTTATGGACTATGCCTACACAGGCTGTACACTTTGGGAAGGCCAAGGTTGTGCCTGGTTTCACTTTGCAGCCTCACTCTCAGGTGCAGCAGCCAGCCAGTAGATATCTGCTCACCACACTGCATAGCCGAGGAGTCTTCCCTGAACCCAGACAACAACTCCCTCCCCATGTTAACTTGATGCCTATACCTGATTTTAGTCAAAGCCACAGTTGAAATTGTCTCCCCCCGCTTTTTTTGATAATAAGCTGTCAAATCCTTGAAATGGGTTGCTTTATACACAAGTGAAGCCTAGGAATCACTGTCACATGGTAAGAATGGAACCAGTCTTTAACAGAGCACCAGGCAATGTTAGCATCCTAAAGTGCTCTGCAGAGTTGCCAAGGAGTCAAGGAGTTCTTGCAGGAGGGGATTGCTTCTGTTAACTTCCTTCATCCTTGTACCCTCCCCACAGAGATGCAAAAGTAACAATGTTGATACTTCCAAACCACTCATGCTGATGACCTTAAGCAGCTTGTGCATTATTTAAATTGGCGACCCTGATATATTTTGTTTTTTACATAGACTAGCCCTTATAGTACTTCTGATTCCCACCGTGGACTGTCCCACAGTCTTTCTGAGGATGGCCGCAGCGAGTTTCCTCCTGTCTCCTAGCCTGGCCCCATTCCCTGGACATGGCAGACAGAGCAGTCTTTACACAATGGGAATGGGACTGCATTACTAGACTGCTTAACACCTGTATCAGTGGCTTTCTGTTTGACTGAAGGCCTATCTTGCGGTACCGGATATAACGAAAATATACACTGAAAGTTGAAATTTAAAAAAAAAATCTTAGAATAAAAAACACATTGCAACTAATTCTCTCAGAAGGAGTCACCTTGGCTTGGAACACAACACGTGTATCCCTTTACTCTTGCCACTGTGAAGCAGTTGAGAAGTCACTGTTCATGAATATCTTCAGTTGAACTGTTGTGGCTGCTTGGATATCTTCAGTTGATTTGGGGCTTTTGCCTTTCATGGTTACTTTGATTTTGAGGATGAGCCAGAGATTGCGTGATGCCAGAGACAGTGAATAAAGTGGACAAGGACACAGCACAATGTTCCTATGAATTTGTCCTTCCACTGGATGCCACTGGGCAGCAGCATTCACAGTATGTTTTTAACTACTGCCTTGTAAAGACACTCATGAAAAGAGGACTCACAGAACTGGTTCAGAAAATGGCAAAAACTGAGGCAATAAGCATTGACAAAGTGAGAGGAGTATTCCACTGAGAGGTGTATTAATTGCCATGTGTCTTTTAACATTATGAATTTTTAAAAATATAAATATTGACCATATGTTGAAATCATACTTTGTAACTTGATGTCCTTCCTATATGTTGCATCCTGGCCACAGCTCCACCATTATTCATATATTAATTAAAAGTTATACTGCTCCTAATCCTTATGCCCCAATCCATGGTTGGGAATGCACCCCTCTCTCACCTGTCATAGAGCTAGTGTGCTTGCTATGCCTTTCACCCAGAATGTTCCTCATACCTAGCTACCTTCCATGCAGTGCTTCTGACACAGCCTTCCTACCATATGGTCTCATGAGCGCACCACTGCTCCCGAGCAGTCCTTATCATAGCTGTCAGTTTACACTGGTTTAAAAAATTCACCTTCTCATCAGCATGGTCGCTCCAGGAAGACAGGGACTGCGTGAACTCCATGCACCTTCCTAACTCTATCTCTGATCACAGGACCATGGACAGGCATGGCATTTAACAAGCATGTAGGCAAGGAAGGAGAGATGGAGAGAGAAAGGAAGGAAGGAAGGAAGGAAGGAAGGAAGGAAGGAAGGAAGAAAGGAAGGAAGGAAGGAAGGAAGAACAGGTTCCATCTGCCCATTGCATTTCAGACACAACCCAGGTGCACACAGAGCTTCTCTAAATCCACCTCCCTCCTCCACTCATGTCTCTGTCTTGTGTAGTCTCAGAAGTTATGTCTGAAATGCATGGCTCTTGCTCATGAGCTAAGGCTGTGTTAAGCAGAGGCAAAGCCTTATGCAACTGAGGCTCAATATTCTCTAGGAACTTGGAACTAAAACTTTATCAGTTTTCACTAGAGGGAACCTAACACCTATAGGGTTCCTATGATCTGTCCTGTGTGCAGAAGATGCAGGGTTTGGGTCCAGAGCAATGAGGAAATGGAGGAAGTAGAGACTGAGGGACCATGTGGAAGGGCAAGAGGAGGCAGGGTTGGCCTTGTGGCCTGATGACAGAGCAGTTCAAGATGTCCATCCCTTGGAGATCCAGCCACTTCTTGCCTTCCAGGGCCATGTAAAACATGTCCCCAAGCACTGAGCTGGTGTGAGTGGCTTTTTGGTGTTTGCAGGCAAAGGAGCCACATGTAACGTACCACCTCCAAAGTGACCCCACACCTACTGGGGGACTCTTCAACTGCCCTGCACTGAGGTAAGCAAACTGTCCTGACTACATCAGTGACTGTGGTCAGGTGCACACACTCCAGATTTTACCTCCATTCTTAACTTCATCAAGTACCTGGAGTCAGACTACTCTTGGGGGGGGGGGGGCATCCTGAAACCACCTCAACAGGTTCACAGGTCCCTGCAGCTCTACTAGAGATTATTTTGTAAGATTTGATGACAGCGGTATACAGTGAGGTCAGTAGGAGAGCCCATCACAGCTGGGATGCAAGGAGCAAACCAGGTGAGGAATGGCCCTGAGATTCCCCAAGATAGGACCCAATGCCCTCCTCAAGAGAAGCTGATGACTCCCAGCCACAGAACAGTGAATGCCCTTGAATAACTAATGCACTTGAACATCCAACCAACTCAGTCATCAAAACACAAGAACTAGCACAGCTCCAGATTCTCTGCAGGATCACAGCGTCCTAAGCTCCAATGTGCCATTTTGACTGTGAACCTGTGGGTTATTTTCTAAACAAAGCCGTAGATGTTAATATTATTGCCCACTGTAACCGCATATAAGCATTCATGTGGCCAGCACAGTATGGGATATCCTTGGACTTCAGTAAAGCCTTTAGCTTCCCACTCTTACTGCCACCTCAGATGCCTGCTCTCTGTATATTAGCTGAATATATGTGAGCTGAATAATAAGACCCAGGACCCAGCAATTTGAAGCCAAAATAAGATATGCACACTCTGCAACATGCCATACTTTTGCACAGGCTGTGCCTCTCCCAAGGATGCTGTTCTGTCTCTTTGTGCCATTGACTGTGTCCCTATTCTTCATGTCTTCTGAGAGCCAATGCTGACCCAGGCCTAAGTGCAGAAAAGAACTCCCGCCCTTCCTTCCAAGAGTCCAGTGAGCATCTCTTGGCTCATTCTTTACCAACATTTCTCTTCAGGTCTCCTGCGACCTAGATCATTGGCATCTTAGACTCCACGTTGCACCTCCTTGTATTCATAAGTGACAGTATTGTACAAGCATTAGATGCCAACTTATCTTCCCCTTTGGGGGAGGAGTTATCTACCAGCTTTGGGGACTGTCTTATCTACAATACAGGACTGGTACCTCCCCGCCTGGAGGACCAGTGTGCACATCCTAGACAGTGATCACTTGGCACTGCCCCTCCATATAAGCCTAAGTCGCATAGCCACGAGTGATGAGCATTTGACCACCAGCAGTTCTTCCAGTACTCAGACTCTTCCATGTCATATCCCTGTATCCGGGGCCAACACGGAGAAGCCTGGCACCAAGCAGGCACTCCAGGATACAATTCTGGAAATAAAAAACCCACAGGGCTCTTTTCTCCTGACAAAATACAATTGTAGCTGCTACTCCAAGACTTCTATTTGACTTGTCATCTTGTTTAAATGCAGTAAGTGTCGATTAGTCTGTCTGCTGTGTTTAATTTGGCTGTGCTAAGCCCTTCAGTGGTTGCTTGGGTACAGTCTCCATGGTGGCTTCTTTGAAGGGCTCCTCCAACCTCCCTCTCCAGGGAAGCAAACTTTTACCCTAAACTCCAGGGACCTCAGAGAGCCCAGAGATATTATACCCCACATAGCACCCTGCTCCAAGTCTTATTGTTGGTGTGTTTAATTTCCTGTCTTGGCTTTACAGGAGATTTCTAATGTTTGGGCTGTAGGGTATGTTCTGATTAAAAATAATCCTCCCAATTACGGGTTGGCATGAGCCTCCTGTCACACGCACTCTGCCACCAGCCTCTGCGTCCCTGTCAGCAATAATTGTGTCTGCACTGCCTAACTGTAAATGAAAACCCAAGGGGCAAGTTTGGGTCCCTGGCTCATGGGCCGCGCCGGATCTTTTAATTTGCACTGTCTGTCAAAAGGATGTGGCTGTGTGTTCACCAAAGAATTCCTCAGACTCTCAGATTCAGGGCCAGAGAGAGCAGAGATACAAGGCTGCTCAGAGAAATTGCATTTGAACCCACTAGAGATAACAGGGAACGTAGAAGGCGATGAGGCTCTTTTTAGTTTGCTCCAAACTTTAGCTAGACTGGGTACGAAAAAAGAGGCCGAGCTCCAGGGAAATCTCAAGCTCTATTTATATTATTTCTGCACCATGTACATAAGACAGGACATTGAATTCAAAGTGTGGGGTTGCAACTCTTTGAAAGGAAATATACACACGAGACCTGATTATTTCAATTTCTATAAAATTAAAATGTTCTGAATATGGGATGATGAGAAAGAAGTATGTGGGAAATTTCCCAGATATTCCATCAGGGAAAAATCATGAAGGAATACTCATATAAACAGAGACAAGTTGTTGGCCAAGCCTGATTTGGCACTTGAAACACACTGTAAGCCAAAAACTATCACTTGATCAGAGTTACTAAGCATAGTTCTGTTTCAAAGGTAAGGAGGGCAGTAGACTCTGGTGTGCCCCACACTACCTATCCAATTTAGCAAGAGTGGTGCTTGCTGGTCCATGGGGCATCTGTGACCCTTGCTTGTCCCAGCACTTCAGATGCCTGCTTGCGCATGTGCTCTTAGAGTCAACAGGAATACAGACTTATCTTCCCAAGAAAGCAGGGTCAGGCTTTGGTGGGGTCCTGGGGCTGACAGTAAGTGGGGCTAAGTTATCACTGAGATTAGAACATTTCAGGGCTGGGCAAGTTGGCCCAGCCCCCGCAAACTCACCAGTGCGACTTGGACACAAATTGGGTCAGCAAATGGGACCGTAGGTCCACCATGTATTCATTATTTATGGTGGCTTCCAATGCTATATGCGAAAGCCAAAACACCCACTTCCTTGTGTAAGACATGTTTACTAACCTCTCATGTGGAGGCTTACACAGATTTATATACAACCACAAGCATCAAAACAAATAAATGTAACAATAGCAATCCTATTACTTTTATGCATTCATTTGGATTACTTTTATTTTGTAACATAATAATTACTAAGTTATTATGCAATGATAATCATTGCCATATATAGTCTCAATGAGCATTATAAATTATTTACTAGTATTACACAATAATAGCTATACTATGGCTATACAAATATAAATTATTTTTCCTGTTAGTACTGGGTAATAATGATAGTAGTTTTTATGTTGTGCCCTTGAGCGAGGAACTTTCCTTGCAAAATGTCTTTGAGACACAGCACACATGCACGTGCACACACACACACACACACACACACATCTATCTGTTGGGTTGATAAACTAGGCATTTGAGAATCTGAAAGAACTTGCCCCAGGTTTTATAGCTTGTAATGCACAAAGTCATGATCCAAATCCAGTTCTCTGGGACTCTCAAGTTCACACGTTTAACTGATATGCAGTCAGCCTCTCATTTTTCCAGCTAGACATATTACCCAGTGTGGCTGTTTTGTGAGACCCTGGGCCTTATTTCTCATAAGAAGAGAAAAAGTGGAGCCAGTGAGTTACCAAACCAGCTCTCCTGAAATATTCTATTTTAATCCTACCACACACATAGAGATTTCCATATTTCTCCCACAAAGAAGGACAATTCACAGTGACCTATGACATTGCCAGATATGTACTGGGGGTGGGTAAGGCAAAGCAAATCAGAAAAGTGGAAGATTTTTTAATCTGTAGACAGCTTCTAGGTTTGAACAATAAGAAAGGTGGAGGTGAATGACAACAGTGGGCTGGCTACAAGCACAGCATAGGATTGTCACAGATGAAAATGCTCCTGCTCACAACGGTGACAAAAACGATCAGAGACTCTGCTCACCACCAGGAGAAGGGCTCTCCAGCCGCTGATCAGGCACTCACATGCGCTGAGCTTACCCACATCTATCCGTGGTCGGAGCTGACTGGGCAAGCGTCTGCTCTTAGGAGGACCGTGTGTCTCAGTCATGTGGGAAATACACAAGTTCTTACTTCAAAAAAGGAGGGGCAACCACTGCAGCAACTAGATGCAAGTACCCTGGCTCCAACCACTTGAGGGTGAAGGGGAGGGTATGCAATGTTCTCTGTGACCCATGAGCTCCAGGAGGAGGATTTGAAGGGAAAGGGGACACCTTGCCCTCCCTATATGAATTCTGTCCATCAATCAGCTCTCAGTTTGAACAGCACCTCCCAGCATCCCCTGGTCCTTCTCTGCTGCAAGTCTAGGACAGGCTCCCAAGCTGCCATGTTCCTCTCTGTAGTAACTGCACATACATAGGACCACAGGGTCAGTAGCATCCCATTGGAATGAATGCACCATGAAGTCTTATGCTTAGAGGACTCAGATTTGCTAAGAATGTTCTTCACTCACCCAACTACCTAAAGCAAAGCTAATGTGTCATACATCTTGGCCCTACAACTGCATGAGTGAAGAACTTTCGCATGGAACTACACCTTCTCTGGCTTCCCAAGGGCTCAATCAATCTGATACCCAGCTTCTCTCCCTACACAGTTTCTCAGATGTTGGAGAGGAGACCATAACTTTCATGGAGATAAGCATAGATGTGAAGGGAGAGCTTTGACCTTGGCCATCCGATCCACTTGGGTGCAAATCCCTGCTCCAGCACTTCTTAGCTGTGTGACCTTGAGGCAATTACTTCCCCTCTCTAAGCCTGAGTTCTCTCCTGCATACATAATGAGCATTGTCACAATCTGCTTACACTGAGTTTGGCTGGGGTGAGTATTGGAAAGACTGTATCCCCAGCTCTTAGGTTATCCTCCCAACCTCAAGGTGGCCTTAACAAACATGGAGAAGATTGTGGCTCAGAGGGGCTCTGTAAATATTTAGCTTAGACCAGGAACGTACACATGTTAGTTTACATAAAGATAAAGTCAAAAACAAGAGAACAAGAATACTAATGAATAAGGAAGGAGAAAGGGTCATAGAAGAGGAACAGCCCCTGCTACTCTAGGCCCTGCATTTGCTACATTTCAGTCACATCCCTGTGCCACAGGCATCTTCATCAAATTTCTGATAAAGCACAATGCTTAGAGTGTAAGCATGGCTGCAGAGTCCACGGGTGAGAAGTTGGAACTTCAAGCTTGGTCTGAATGACATTCAAGTTGTCCTGGAACTCAGAACGCTCCCATTCCACCCTGTATAACTATAGCAGGGAGGGGTGGAATGTTCCCTGAGGCCAGACAGGTCCCTACACAAACAGTAGGCTTTTAAAGGGCAATCTACTCCCCCTTCCTAAGCTCCTATTCTGTCCACCCTTGCACCAATTCTGCTGACCTCTGTCCCTGGAGATTATAATGCAGATGTAATCAACAGGTAAGAAAGAGGCCTCTCAGATGACCTAAGAGTGGTAAGGATTGTAACATCACCTCCCATTGCACGGTCAGCCTCTCCCAGCCCCAAGGATTCCCTTAGCCAGGCACCTGGCTCCAGGAGAAAAGCTTCTCTGAGTGTCCCACTGCCATCCTTCTCTGCTCATCACTGCAGATGGGTCAAGGGGCTAAACCACCTTGTCCTGTGGAGGTGAGATGGAGGGTGCATGGAGCAATTATAATTCTCAGCAGAGGGTGAGACGCTGGCAGATTTATGGAAGTGATACGCAAAAAGCATCATTGAGAATGAATACCACTTTTGTTCATTAATCATCTTTTACTTTAAATATATTTCTCAATGAAAAGCAGCTTTCCTTTTCTGTTACAAGATGAATGTGTCAGCAACACACACTAACATATACCAGGCCACCGGGAGGAGAAAAATAGAGACCAAAAAAAAGAGAGGGGGGAGAAAACCCTCAGTACATAGTGTGATATATTTGCTCAGATTACAGCTTTATTTACACTACTGAAAACACTTTTTTTGAGCTTCATAATTCATTGCTCTATAAAGAAAAAGGAAGTAGCTAATACCCACCTACTTCTGCATGGAAAATGGAAATGTGACATAAAGAAGACCAATCCTCTGCACTGTAGTTCTAAACATTTTTTTAAAAAAAATTTAATATATGTTGGACTCTGAGCACCTTATTACCTTATTTAATTCAGACTTGGAAAGATGTCTCAGAATAAAAACAGCACTAAAGTGATAGGAACCACACTACAAAATGTGGACATTATATTTTCTTCCAGAAGATAATCAGCTTATCAAAATTCATTTCAACCTAAGAAAGGTCTCACAACTCTACTGAAAATTCAGGCTGGTCTCATCATCTCAAGAATGTAATCTCCAGGAAATAGTAAAACCATCAAGGGGAGCTTGCTGCAGATAACATTATGTGTAAGAGCCGAAAGCCTTGGACCCCAACAGAATTATTAAGGCAGGGTGTGCTCCCATGTATGGGAGATGCTTGAACATAAAATATATGAAGTGTTGCCACAGAGAACCATTTTTTTCTCTGAGTCACTGGGTGTACTTTTCAAAGACTCAGTGCTGTATTTTTTACATCTAAAATTTTTTCCCTAAGTTTGGTATTCTATAAAATAGAAGGTTTAAAAACTGTTTTTGCTAAATTGACCACTCAAAAGTTATGGGTTTGGAGTCCAACCTTGCTGTTAAGTAGATATTTGGTTCTGATGGCATTAGTTCATCTTCTTTAGGCCTAGGTGCCCTACTTGTGTAAAGAAAAAAGTGGAACTTCTTGTCTTACAGAATATTTATGTTTTGCCTTCAACCTAATTCCCATGCAAGATCACAATAGGAAAAATCAATACAAAAATATAAATAAAAAAATAAAGAGACTGCCTCAAGTGTGTATAGGGTTTACAACGGGGCAATAGTGAAAAAGACTGAATGATGTTCCTCTTAGTACTAAATGTACCTGACATCCCAAAAAACAGAATTTAAACCAAAATGTAAAACCAAAAATTTAGTTTGAAAAGAATATCCATTTAAAAAAAAAAAAAAAAAAAAAAAAAAAAAAAAAAAAAAAAAAAAAAAAAAAAAAAAAAAAAAAAAAAAAAAAAAAAAAAAAAAAAAAAAAAAAAAAAAAAAAAAAAAAAAAAAAAAAAAAAAAAAAAAAAAAAAAAAAAAAAAAAAAAAAAAAAAAAAAAAAAAAAAAAAAGAGCCATTGGTTTCAGAAAATGAAAGAAAATTCCTGAGAACCAATCCTTCACGGTCAGTAAAGAACAACCAAGCCATTTGGCACAATGTTCCAGAAAAACAGACAATGAAATGAAGGAAAATAGCCAGGCAGACAGTAGATCAATACCATCCTCCAAGTCTAGATGTGGGAGCAGGGTAGGCCATAAAGCTAGAGTGAAATCGTGCAAAGTTTGGTAAACAGTCAGAGTTATAGCAGGTAGTTACTAAAAGTTGTTTTAATGTGGGCCATTAACAAGACGTCCCTGAGGTGGTAGTTTCCTTAGAGAATGCTTTTAAATAAGGAATAAATATTTTGGACAAAGTAACAGGAAAGTAAGCAATTTCCAGGACAAAAAAAAACCAGTTCAATCTTTGCTGTCATCGTGAAAGATAGTAATACACAATGGAAATAACCTAAGAACTATAGTACACAAAACTTTTTCTCTGTTGGCTATTGACACACTATTCATGGTCTCTGCTGTATGCCTACCTCACCTGGCAAGTAGCCAGCAGAGTCCATGCCACTGACTGCCCTGAAGAACAGGTACAGTAGCACAAATGGCAATACTTTACAACATGCTTGCATAACACTCAGACATGCTAGCACCTCAAATTCTCTGAATCTTTAATATTTTGGATTCGCATGGGGTAGAAACAGGTATTAGCGTCCAGTGCATATTTAACCAATTTTAGATTTTCTATCATCATCACATTATTGTTATTTTTGCTGTGTTGCAGGTTGACTTCAGGGCCTTGTGCATTGTAGGCATGCCCTCTACTACTGCAAGCCAACAGGCTTCGGTTTTTTAGAGCAGTCTTAGGAACTTCTTATAATTGCCCCGCTGAGCATCTACACAGCCTCCCTAAGACTGTGCTGTAATATATTTTCAATGAAATTGTCACAAGAGTATTATACATTACTTACTTTTCAGGGAACAAAGTATTATAATTTTCTACATCATTCTAAAGTGCTTTAGCTCTTCACAAAAAGCAGAAAAGTATATTCAAGTATATTCATACTATTTTAGTAAGATCTGCATCATTTAATAAGAAAATTGTCCTTTATTCTAGTAATTTTACCTAGACCATTGGGTGGGGGGGAGGCAAAGCAAACATCTGCAGTTCTGCCCAAGGTTCACATTTTTCAGTATCACCTGAAGCCCATCAAAATTGTAGAATTCACATGTATGAAAATCTGAATAACTCCCTGTGGATTCTGAGTCTAGGCATGCATAATTTCTTTCCATTTTCAAACACATAAAGATATTAAATTAGTCTACAACTTAAAAGGAAGAAAAAAAGCTATATTCCCAAATTTGCAGGTTTTTTTTTTTTTTTTTTTTGTATTTTAGGGAAGGGTCTCCAGGGAGTTCGAGGTCTCACTACTAGATTGGACTTGTAGTGACCCACCTGTTTACAGCCTCCCAAGAGCTGGGATTATATTATAGGCGCATGCTACCATGCCCGATGTCAATTGCCATCTCACTGAGCCCCAGGGGCGGGGCTGGCGCGGCAGGCCTGGGGATCGAAGCCCAAGCTCCTGTGCCTGCTTTCAGGCACTTTAATCTGCTGAGCTATTTGGCTGGCTGTCTTAGTTAATTTTCACACCTTGCTGGGACAAATACCCAATACTCAAAATAAAGAAAGGGAAGGTTTATTTAGCTCACAGTTTGTGGAGGTTTTAGTCCATATTCGGCTAGCCCAAAGCTGAGTGGAACAGGGCAGAGAGCATCCAGTTCATGTTGGCAGAACAGCAACAAAATGTTGGCAGAGGCAGCCAACCAAACAGGGCAGCAGAGAGCAACCATTTAGTCTGTCTGTCTTTCTTTATATTCCTATTAGGCTCTCTATCTTAGGATATCTGCCCCAGACCACACCCATAGTCTCAGCCCTACTCAGACTGATAATCCCAACAGTACTAAAACACATAATCCCAGTGACTCATGAGTCAAGTCTCAATCTATAGAAGTCCCCGCCCAACAACTACATGAGGTTTTGGGGGGACAACTAGACATAAACCATCACACTGGCCTTCTAGGTTTTATTTCTAAACATTAAGAACTTGTTTCAAAAACAATTCAGATGAAGTAAATGTTTTTTTTTGGGGGGGGGGTTAAAAGAACTTAGTAACAGTCTTATTTTTTGTTATTTCTAATGTGTGTACCTACTACCTTCTGCTGTCGCTGGAGACTACCATTTTGCTTCCTCCTTCTATTAGAGTTTTCTTAGATTTTCCCATTTGAAAAGTTTTGAAGCATTTGTCCTGTACCTGGCTTATTTTACATAACATAATATCCTTAGTTTCATACATGTTGTTGCAAATGACTGCATATACTTGTTTTAAGGCTGAATAGCATTTCAGCACGTGTGGAATGTCGGTACATATTTTAACACCATTTTTGTACTGAAGAAAACTAAGCCCAAGGGCTGGCCAAATAGATCAGTGGATTAAAGTACCTGCAAGCAGGCACAGAGGCCAGGGGTTTGATCCCTGGGCTGACACCCAGCACGTACTGAGATGGCAGTGGAGACTGGGCATGGTGGCTTGTGCCTGTAATCTCAGCTCTTGGAAGGCTGTAAACAGGCAGATCACTATGAGTCCAGTCTAGTAATGAGACCCTGAACATCCTATAGAACCTTCCCTAAAATACATGTACACACACAAAAGAGAGAGAGAGAGAGAGAGAGAGAGAGAGAAGGCAAAAAAGAAAACTAAGGTCAGTAGTGAGACTATCTACCTGAAGATGTCCAAGCAGTAGCGAGGGAGTCATGACCTTAACTGAGAGCAGTACACTTCCAGCCTGTGCTTTTAGACCCTGGAAATAAGTGAGCTTCATCTCTGGCAGGTAGTCATTAAGGATGCATTAAGGAGATCTGAACAAGGAAGGGGCCTGCTCTGCTCTGTATTTTAGGACAACAATTGAACACAGGCTACTCAATGGCCTGGAGGCAAGAGGTGGAGCCAGAGGCCTGGAAGTTAATGTTAGGAGTAGTCCACAGTCCGAAGCCACCTTTATGGTGGCATCTTTGTGTCCTCTTTTGCTGGCTTGGTGATTTGAGGCAAGTTACTAAAGAATTTGAGCCTCAGTTTTCATAACTGTAATATCCTTAGTTTCATACATGAATTGAGCCTCAGTTTTTATAACTGTGATATGAGAATCCAGATAACATCATTCACCTCAAAAGAGTTATTGTGAGGATGACACGAATTAGTGGATTGAGAGATACTAGATCTGCCAAGGGAGCTATATCCATTTAACAGTGATATTATTTATTTTAAAATATCTTGAGGAATATAGCTAAAGAAGCAATAGGAGGAAAGGGGCCAGTCATTCTAAGGATGAGTTCTGGGGCTTCCGGCACTTACATTTTATGTTTCCTGTTGTTACTGCTCAGCCAGCCCTGATTTTGGAGGGTACTAGCAAGTTACTCTCCTGGCAAGCCAGATGCAGGTGGCAATGGCACATGAACCTTCAGTGGGCACAAAGACAAAGGATCACAGACTAGAAGCCCAACAACAGGAAGGAACAGGTATGGTTTTCAAATTACTTTCCACTGACTCCTACCATGCCTCAAACTGCACAAACAGGACCCCAACCCCCACCCCCGCCTTTGGGTTCTTAAACTCCAAATTACCGCATGGAGATGTCAGGTCATCCATGAACCACCACAGATTGCAGTTTCCAATTCTACAAGGGCACCAAAAGGGTGAAGTGACATATTTAAGCATCAGATTGCACCCAACAAATATGTAAACTCACTGTAATTTGTTTCAATTCAAAACCTAACTTTGGAGAGCATTCTCTTGAGCTGGTTTGCCATTCTTGAACACTCTTGGCAAATTAGGCTAAGGTTATTTTTTACTTTTTAATAACCATTGCTGACACCCCAGGAAAAGGGCCTTGGTGAATCACATGTGTGTGCCATGCTAAGGAGCCCAATAGAATCTGCCTCGTTAAAGGCTAAGTTCAGACACTTTACAGATGAATTTGAAAGGAATTAACAAGTCTCCCCAGCTGTTACACTCTGGTTATTATGAGATTTTAAAAACAAAACAAGAATTTGTCAAATAAATTGACAATTGTTTTCCACATCTTAGGAACACACTTCTTACCTGTAATGCATAATAAGGGGAGACCCTGGGGAGCCACGCAGGCATCTTTAAGCCAAGGGAAGCACCTGCATGCAATGGGAGACGATCATGGGCAATTGCATGAGGACAGTGTTCAGTGTGAGGCTGGAATGACAGACACTAGGAGGATTTTCATTCTGAAGATAAACAGATTGAGGTTCTCAGAGGTTTTATGTAACGTCCAAGGTCAGTCCTGGTGGGTGGTGAACAACTACTTTAATCCCAGCATTCTGGGACACTGAAACAGCAGGCCCTCAGGTTCCTTCTCAATGTAGTGACTCAGTGAGACCTGTTGCCAAAATAAAAAAGCAATGGGCTAGGAGTATAGCTCAATGAAAATAGCTCAGGATCAATCACAAGCACTGAGCACTACCCTCCAAAGCCCAAGTTCACAGTAATGCTAAGGCCATGCTAAGTGGCAAAGGTGGTGTAGTAGCCACTTTCCTATAGAAGATCTGCTGTCAACTACCCCTTGCTTCATTGTGGTCAGCGACAGGACTCTTTCTCTGGACTGTGAGCTTATGCAAATACAATCACTGACATTTAGCACTACGCAGTATACTGAGCTTTCTTAAAATGTTATCCCATTATCATTACAGTGATCCATAAGGGAGGAAAAACTTTATGCCCACTTTTCATATAAGCAAAGAAAGACTCTGAGGAAAAGTCCTCAAGCCTTTTAGTCACACAAGACTCAATTAATCCTCATTCTTCCTCTGATATCTAGCAAGGGGCTCAGAACCATAGATAGAAGCCAGTATTTCTGGAAGAGATGAGCATGTGTATGACTGGAACTTCAGCGGAATCTCTGTGAAGTCAGAGATCTTTATACCTGTGCCACAGCCTTCACCAGCGTATGGATATGGGGTTCTGGAAAGAAGGATGCTCTATCACTGGGAAAATGAAGACCCTGAGCTGCCCTGATTTCTCCATAGATGAAAGGGAGGCTGTTGGATAATTATGACTGAAGCCTTCATAGTCCATTCTTGAGCTGTACGATAGCCATACCAAAATGTGTGAATAAAACAGCTGTGTTCTACTGAGTGTTCTGCTGGAATAGCTTGTAGCCCAGGGGACATCATCAGGGCCAAAGACCATAATCCTTCACTCCCTCTCTCTTTGCAAACAAAACTGAAAAGCACCCCAGAGCTCCCCACAGTAACCTTGTCATTTGTGAACTATGACTCTACATATTTTCCTCCTCCATGGTGCCACCCATCCTCTTTCATTCTAGGAAACAGGGCCACGATGCACGTAAGGGCACCTTCAGTGTCACCCCAGACTCACTAGCCTCACCAAAGTAACCTGATACATGAGAAATGAGACCACTTATCAATAAAGAAAGTGCTCAGTATCTTTTGGGGGTACAGAAGGTACCTGCTGGATGCAAACCCCTCATTTGTGTATTGGAGTTTGAAACTAAGTATTCAAACCCAGTGGCAGGATGGGCACACAGAGGACCAAACTTGGTAATGGCATAGAGATGCACAGACCCAGCGGGTGATATATGCACACCTCTGGGGTAAGACTCCTTAAGGCTTTTATGTTAGATGGAGTTGGAGTGGTTTGAGGAAAAGAGAGAGACAGTCAGAAGGGGAAAAGGAAAACATGCGCACGGTGCAAACAATCAAGACTGTCACATGCTCATTCTCTTTGAAAATCCCCAAGTGTAACTGAACAAATTGATAGTGCAGTCAAGAGTTAGGGAAGAAACACACTAAATACAAACTTATCTCCTTACATCATAGGGAATCACATAAAAATACAGCATCACAGCTCACACCTCCCGCTTACATTCACTGTGTTGATTCTCATTACCTTCCCCACCAGGGACTGAAAAGACAGAAATGTTTCCAGAATCACGTATCGTAGCAGAGTGGCATCCGAGAAGACTAGCTAGCACTAATGTGCCAAATGGCAAAATAGGCTTTTCTAAGCACTCTGTAACCTGAGCAGCTCCACGCCATTCACTAACATTCATGTTCTCTCCAGAACCTCATGAAGGAGGCAGCCCAGAGTTGGTACTCCGTACTTGCTGATGGACTAGAGCTGGTTTTTAAGTCTCAGAAATTTGGAGCTAAATCTGCTTCATCAATGTGAAAGACTACATGCTGGAGGTAAGGAGGCCTAAATAACCCATATCTATACCATATTTGAAACTTTCACTGGTTAAAGCAATATGTAAAGAGAAACTTGTCAATGTCTAAAACTCTATGCTAAATATCTGTCATTCTGACTTTTCTTGATAAGTCACAGTCTGCAAGCACACTTGGATCATGGGCTCATGTGGGTCAGTCTGAAGGTCAGAGGGGCTGGGGCTTCCTGCCAAAAGTGGGGCCTGTGTTGTCTGGAGTCCCTCCCCTGCCATCTCTATTGCCTCTAATCTTGACACTCACACTGTAGGCTTGGTCTCATGGTTAAATATTGACAGGGTAAGACAAACAGTATACCTTCATGTTATTCCCAACAACAGTTTTTCTTTATTCTTAGGGTTAAAAATTCCGCACAACCCCTTTGTTTTTCCACTTTGAATTCTCAGATGGTACCTGAAGGTACATAGGCCTTAGGAAGAAAATTAAAGAACTCAGGTGGAATTCTATGCTGGATATTCATGTGCCCCTTCTTGATTTTGTTATAGTTGCAGAAATATTCTAAAAGAGGGAAGAAATTTCATCCAACAACTGAGATTTATAAAGCATAGCTGTGAAGATCATGGCTTGCATATGCAACTTCAATGGTTCTTGCTAGCTTTAAGATGCTGGGGATTTCTAGACTGAAATTCAAAGTCCTGTTTGATCTGGCTCTGATCTGACTCACCTAGCCCTCCACCCTGCACTGGGACGTACCAAAGGTGCTAGGGTGCTAGCACATCTCTTCTGTAGGAAAAATGAACTGATCCTCTCCCTACCTTCACAGGATTTGTGTCCCTTGAAATTTTCATATTATTCACTGCCATCTAGGCTCAAGTATTCTGCTCAGATTTGAGGTTTTCATCAACTCATTTCCTTTCACTGGAATCACATACATGGACCTTCCATATTAAAAAAAAAAAAATCACAATAATGCTTAAAGACCCAGGTTAAATATGGCTACCCAGTAGAGTTCTTCCAAGCCCACTTGGGATGAATCAGTCTCTCTCATTGCTTGTGTTTCATTGATTTTATAATTATCTGGCTCTTTAAGATACACAATGATTCACACATAGGTGCCCATCTCACCACTGTGTATCTTATAGACTTTTTTTTTTTTTTGTCTTTTTGAGACAGGGTCTCACTATGCGGTTCAGGCTGGCCTTAAACTCACTTTTGTAGCCCAGGCTGGTCTCAAACTTGCATTGATCCTCCTGCCTCAGCCTCCCAAGTGCTGGGATTACAGGCGTGCACCACCACACCCAGCTATCTTATAGACTTTTGTTGCTTGCTTCTTTGTGATTCCAGACTACAAACTTCTTGTAGGGAGGTAGTTATTCCACTTTGCATTCCCCAAGTTTATCAAGGGACCTGACAATGTAGGTGGGCAATGCATATTTAATGAATATTCTTACAATACCTACTCAGAGGAAAAATGATGAGCAGAGCCACAGTGGTAGGGATGTTTAGAAAAGAGGCAGAACTTAAATCTATCTGGGGAAGGTCAAGCACACATGCATGGGTGGTGTATGTTTTAAAGGCAATTTTGTAGAATCACTAAGAAGACAGACATTGAAACTAGAATGTGTAGATTTAAATCTCACATCCAGTACCTACTGGCTTTATGATTTGGTGAAAGTTATTTTTCACTTCTAGATCTTTCTTTCACTTCTCTAAAATGACATAATTAATAATATCTACTAAACAGGATATCTTCGTGTTTGAAGAATCTTCATATATAAATATTAACAAAGTTTTCTGAATGTCGAAGGCTATGTTGGGTGGATAGGATTTGGAGGTAAAGGGGTACACGTTCACACAGCTGGGAGGAGCAGCAGGAATACAGGAAAGCAATTATAGGAGTGCCCCAAGGCAAAGACCCTAGCACCTGTGGTACATCCCAGTGCAGGGTGGAGGGCAAAGTGAGTCAGATCAGAGCCAGATCAAAAGGACTTTGAATTTCAGTCTAGAAATTCTGAGTTGTATTTTGGGAGAAGCAGAGAATGGAAATGTTCAGAGATTCAGCTCCCTGCGCTTATATGAACTATGTGGTGTAAGTGAACAATAGGGAAGATGTTTGGTTTTGTTTTGTTTTGTTTAAAAAAAATCTATTACAGTAAAAGACCTATTGCCATGAATCCTCTAAGTATTCCCCCTTGCTTAGAACATGCTTACTCTATTGCTCTCATCGTCTGAAGCAAGTAACAAAGACGTTTTACTTAGAGTATTTAGTTGTGAGCCTGTGGCTGCTTTGACGCCTGAAGTGATTCAAAATATTTATCCTACATGGCATTTTGACTTTGGAGAACATCCAGGAGTCATACGTCCTCAGGTGTGGGGAGTAAGGTGGGTGAGTGCACACCTTCCTGTTTGTACGAGCCAGCTTTTCCTTTGGAGGATACCTGGCAGCGGCGTTCACCATATTTGATATCACACCCCAGCATGATACTCATGAAAGCAGGTTTCCAGAACAGCTTCAAAAACTTGCAAAACAATGGAAAGTAGTACATATGCTCAGAAGTCAGGAGGAAATATTTTGGGGGATTAACAATAATCTATTTTTACTGTAAATTTTTTTTTAAGATTTAAACACTATTTATCTCAAGTAACTTTTTTTTTCAGTACTGAGGATTGAACTTGAGACCTTGAACTTGCTGGCAGGCATTTATGCCACTGAGCTATCTCCCTGGTCCCAGGCAACTCTTCTCATACCCAAATTCAGAGCACCACAAAACTGTATATATACTATATATCATACTTTTTGATAATATATGTAAATAACACAGTTAATCTGGAGAAGCAAAAATCAGTCTGAGTACATGAACTTCTGGACTGAAGAACAAATTGACTACTTGTTTCCTCTTAAGCATTATCTAGAACTCTGTAACATAGAAGAAGAGCTTAGGGCCAAAATGTACCTAAGTATTAACAGACAGCTTTCAGGGTTAGAATCTCTGACATTGAATTATGTAGGAACTCTAATTTCTGGGTAATCTCCCAGGACGACATCCCACCAGAGAAAAATTCACATGTAATTAAGTTGCTTTTTGGGAAAGAATATCTGTAGAACTAGTTCTTCTCATGAGAAAACATGAGATGGTCTTCCTCCACGTGCTGGTTGTGATACTTTATCAGAAAGCCAGATCCCTTCATTAATTGTACTTTGCTTAGTTTAATACCCAAGTCCAAGGAGAATTCAGCCTGCCTTAGTAATACCATGAAAATACATTCTTTATTCTGTGTGATAAAGACATGAACACATGCATGAGCACCCACCCATGTACACACACACACACACACAATTTGTACTTTAAGAATATTTAAAAGGAAAGAAAATAAAAGTAAACTAAAGGGAGGAGATCTGGGAAAAACAGCACATTCCTGTAAGAACTCTACCTTCTCTGATTCAGTCCTACCAAGAGAATACCTAACCTTCCTCTGGAAATGTTCAGTTGACCCCATGTTCTCCAGTGCAGATAATAACACCCTTCCATTGTAATTGTATATTTTACATAACAATGAAACCAGCACCACCAATTTTAACTGAGCACTAGCTAGAGTCTGATTTCCTTCTGCCTATAGGGATTGAATTCTTTTTAGCCACAATAGAAAGACTGTTATGTCCTTGCTTTCTTTTTCCTACCACATTCCATATTTTATTCATATGACATTAATGCTATTTATCATAAAAATCCATGTCAGTTCTTCTTATATATGATGATAATTTTCATTTTCAGGCAAAGTGGCAGAATTCACAAAATGATATTTTTTAAATGCAATGATTTAAGTGATATCTCTCTCCTCGTCTAAAAATGCTGTCGCTACAATCTTCTGCATTTCTAAACCTCAACTCATTTTTCTTAAAAGCATTTGTTATCGCCTATGATCTTGTTACCTATTCTCCTACCCCTACTCTATATTCCCCTCATTAAGCTGTTATAGTCCCACTTTATTCTCAACCATCAAAGGCATTTAGATTTCCAAACTTTCCCTCTCTTTCTACATTGCTTCATGAAATTATTCTTCTCTTGTGGGCTACTTCATCATATTACTCATTCAATTTGCTCTCTTTTACTAGCACCTTTAAATCCCAAGTACATGCAAAAGACATCTGCATTATTTTGCTCCTTCAAAGAGCCTCAAAAGGTATTTCTTCCCTATGATACATCTATCCCTATCTTCCTATTTTATAATTCTCACTGGGTGCATCTTCTGGTACCAGAGCTAGCTATGTATTAGGTTAAAATTAGTTTTGTTTGTGGAATTACATAGATGCTGGACAGCCAGTAGACAGAGAGATGCTCTGTTAAAGCAGCACAAGGGATCATATAATACAGGCAGTGACAGGTCTGCAACATAAGTGTGAGCAGATGCATGAATGTCTTTGTTCCTCTGGCTGCTATGATTCAAACAGGGCTGATTAGGATGTTGCCAGCCGGGGCCCCAGCTGAAATGAGTGACTTCCTCACACCCTATTGACTATGCAAAAGGTACACCAGTGGGGTTTTATTCTTTGCAGCACCAATCACCGACAGAATACCAACTTATCCCATCAATCTATACCACTCTTCTCAGCAAATCAATGAAACAATACCTCTGTGACATCTCCACAGAAAAATCCTATTGTTCAAAGATTGCTCAACAGAGTCATTTGGAGGAAAGATCATCGCCATTACTAAACAGATCTGCACATTTCTTTGTTATTCTAAAAATAACCCCCCACCAAAGTTATTCCATAGCTTGTGCACAAATCAAGGGCATAGTTGATAAAAATGATAAAAGCTTATTCTGTTCAAAGTTGGAGCTGAACTCAATTGCTGCTTACTTTTCTCACACTGCTGGGAGCTAAAGAGATTGGTTCTATATCCTCCTGGGGGTGAGAGTATTAATGAGAAGCACTGCCTTGAAAACTAATGTCTGGGAATTGCTGCTGGTGCCTGTAGGCCAGAAAACCCCAGGATACCAATCTGGCCATTCCAAACACGGACTGCCAGAAATACTTCTAAAATTCACCCTGAACAGAGGTACATGGAGATGTTTGCCCACCTCTTGACTACAGACCCAAGACCTCGCTCTAGCCACCCAAGTAATGACAATGGGAGTGGACAGAATGCTGATCAGCCTGAGCTTAAAGCCCAATTACCTGAGTTGAAAACCCAATTCTGCTGATTCCAAAAAATGAGACTTGGACAAGGCATCTTACCTAAAGGAATTTGATTGTTTCACTGTATAAGGCATTGACAATAAAAATGATAACACACCCTTCCTGGCAGATTTATGTGAACTGTAATGAAATGATACATACACAGTGGTCAGTGTGGTTCGTGGCACTTTCAGGGTCAAAATCCTTGTTACTCAAACCGTGGTTTGGGGTTTGGTGAGATCCCAACACTGGAAGTCCCTTAAAATGCAAATATTAGGCTCTAACCAACATGTACCTGATCAGAATTTGTGTTTTAACAAGATCTTCTAGATGATTTATATACACAATACTACTCTAGACATATTGCTATAAATAACTTCTAATATCATTCAAATAAGCATTGTTGACCACAAAAATTATCTCCATACATTTAAACAACACAGACATGAATTTTTAGGAAAAATATTTTAACTATGTAAGATGAATTAGAGTGAACATGTCTTATCTAGGGGCCACACGAAGCTGAGTGACATCCACTCGCAACTGGAATATGAGCTGCTTTAGCATTGTCACCAATACCTTACAATGGTTGTTTACAGAGTAAAAGGGTGTCCTGTGCAAATTGTACCAATACTTACTATTGTTCATCTTTCTTATGTATGACATCAAAGCTTAGAAGCTTTCAGGAAAGAAAAACATGTAGAAGACATACTGGGATCACCTAAAGATTAAGTTCTCCCAATATTTCCTAATAGTGTTTTTCCTAGCTCAGGAGCAATACATTGAAACTTTTGGAATTTCCTCATACTCCAGTAAATATTCTCTATTTTATTTCGATGTATTTGGTACAGGATCTCACTATGCAGCTTGGACTCATAGTGATCTTCCTGTTTTCAGCCTCACTAGCACTGGGATTACAGGCATGTGCCACCAGGGCTGGTCTCCCTGGCCAGCTCAGTGTGTCCGTGGGTGAGGCCAGCATGGCCTGTAGTGTCGGGGATTGAACCAATCTTGAATATTCTCCATCTTAGACAGCTAGAATTTTTCCACATAAATATTCTCAGGCAGCCAAATAATAAGGGATGGGAAAAGATTCACCTGTGTGTTACACATGTACATGTCTATATATATTTGCAGCTGGACACATATACTCTGAGGCAGTAATCTGTGAGTTGTGAGATCTTCAATTCCTATTTTTCTATTAAATTTGGTAATGTTAATTGTCCATGAATGTTCAACTGTGTCTAAGATGCTCCCAAATTAATAGTTGAGTGTGATGTTAGATACCTTCACACCATTGGGACTGCCACAGTGTTTGTCACTGCAACCCTAGAATCTACCACCATATCTGACATTCAGCAGGTCCTCAAAACACATCGATTGGCTAGTTAAGTGAAAAACATATTCTCACATACCAATTATAATATAGCGCTGTTAGCATGTTTGTTTTTACTGAAAATACAACCAGCATAATTTCAAGTTTGAACAGATGGATGAGATGGAGCAAGCAACACCACGACTATTTTGGGTGGCATCCGTTGGCCATTTTAAATACTGATTAGTCACTTTGTTCCCCTAACCCTCTCTTTTACTCTCATAGCAGTAAATTCACTGAGTTCATCTGTAGAGGTAGAATCCACACAGAAATATGTTGTTTTGTACCTAACATGAGTAATGATCAAATAGCTATCAGTAAGGGTCAGGGAGATAGGTCAGTGGAATAAGTACTTGCCTGGCAAGCAGAAGGTCCTGAGTTTGATCCCTGGCACCACCAATTAAAAAAAACGTGGCTATCAATGTCCTTGAGGGTGGTGTATGTTCTTTGGCACTTCTGTGAGCTTTGACACTGTTACCCTATTTTAAAATGCACGTATTTCTGTCCATATTTGAGTTTGAAGCTATTTGCCCATTCTTCATTATTCATTTAAATTTATACTTCAAGTCAGCTCCACACCAGCCTAATCACTGGCTACTGAGCTAACAGTGCCCTGCACAGGAAGTCGTGGTGGCCATTCTCACAGAACTCTGACTTCAGTGCTGGTGACATTGACAATTACATTCCTCTAATTTAATCTTTCTTGTATGATGGTCTCCTGGGTGGGAGGCATTTACCCATTGCATAAAGTTCCAGAGGAAGTCTTTGACACTCAGAGTTCTGGGCCCAGAGCGGTGGCCATATATATATATATATATATATATATATATATATATATATATATATATATTTTTTTTTTTTTTTTGCGGGGTGGGGGGAGCCCTAGATGCTTCTCAGAAAGGACCATAATGGAAATTACTCACAGCACAATAATCACCTGCTCAGAATCCATGCTGGTCTACAGAGAAGTCGAGTATGTGATGATGTGAGTAAAAGTAGCATGGATTAAGGAGATGACTTCCCGTGCCCCACAACTGTCAAATCATAAGCTTGCATAGTTACCAGCTGTGGTATTGACCATCAGAACTACAACACCTGCTAGAAGACTACCATATTGTAAGTCTATTAAATGCATCATGTCTTATCCTTCCAACAACTTTCAAGATGGGCACTGAGATTTTCAATACAACAAGAAGGAAAAGGACTCGCCCACTTTTAAGAAACTCTCCCAGAGTAACCAGTAGTAGAAGCCTGTGTTGGCTTCACACAAAGGTTGCAATTTTAAAAGTTTTCACACATCTGAGTCAAGATTTCTGAACTTTTCCCAAGTTATTGGCAGCACATTTGCCACTGACAGGGAACACGTCTTGAATGATTTGTTTTAGATACAAGGAGTCTTGGCAGTTGGAAACTTTCAAACAGGACAAGAAACCAGCACTGGAGATTGAAAGTGGGTGCCCTAACTTTGATGTCAGTGGAGTCCTCCTGCAGAGCCTAAAGTTGTCCTTTGAATTACTCCAAGCATTGCTTTTTTTTAAATAATTTTTTATATATTTTTTTCTTGTTTCAGAACCTTTGTTTGTTTATTCACTCATTTTTATGGCTGGCTCAGCCCGCCCCAAGGGCAGGGCTGGCGCAGCATGTGGTGCCGGGGATCGAACTGCAGTCCCTGAAGCCGCGCAAGCTTTCCCAAACAGGCGTTTTAGACCACTAAGCCAAACCGCCGGGCCCCATCCAAGCATTGCTTTGAAGCATATTCCAGCATTCCCTCTGAAAAGAAGACCATTTATGAGCATTTGTGATCAATGCCAAAGTGGAGAGTAATTAATATTTTGACGGAGCATATTCACCTCCTCTCATGTTTATTATAAAAATATTATCTTGGCTTGAAATAAATAATGCTCCACCAATTACATGTTATCCCACTTTTGGACAAGAAGCTTCAGTTTATTTAATTATGTGACTGATGATTTACTGTTGTGGTCCTCTTTAGGTAGTGTATTATGTTAATGGGCCACCTATGCAAACAAAACACTTCCTGGTAGGAACTAGTGTCTCCAGGGAAGCATGGACATTCACCCAAAGCAAGGAGCCTACCCAGAGTCAGTCTCCTCTGTTGTTGGTAACAGATCCTGTCTTCCCTTCTTGGCAGTGAAGACAGCAGAAAATACAGAGACTGATAGTCTAGTACTTGGAGACAGGAAAAGCAGGGAAGAGATCCAAGCCAAGGTGGTGAACCTTCATGTCGTAAAAAGCAAACTTCTTGCCAGATGGAAAAGCAGAGCTCTTATGCATTTCAGAATGCATAAGGCAAAGAACCAGTATCTTCTTTCATCTTGCAGAGCCATCTTCAGTTCCCCAAGAGGTATTTTGGGGATGAAAATCTTTAGCTAGACATGGAGATGTGCAGTTTCTGGGAGCTTGGCTCCCATAAACTGTGAAATACTCTGTCATGAAGTCGGTACGTAACTGTATGGAATAAATGGTCCCTGTCCCACTTACTCAGCTCACAGACTGTAAGAGTTCATGCTCTAGAAATAGTCTTAGACTTTTCACTCTGTGGTTCTTCTCATATTTCTAATCAAGTCCCTTTGTCATGGTAGTTGGTGCAGAATTTATTCCCTACTTTGCTTAATATATTTAGCATAGTTTGAGCATACCTTATTCAAAATGAATGTCTGGGACCAAAAATGTTTTAGATTTCATATTCCTTTTGGATCTTGGAATATTTGCATATATAACACAAGATTTCTTGGGAACAAGACCCAAGTCTAAACACAAAATTCAGTGATGTTTTATATATGTCCTATGGAGCCTGAAAAAAAAAAATGCAGTATTTTTAGTGTACTCAGAATGACTATGGCCCATCGCATGAGGTCAGGTGTTCAATTTGCCACCTGTGGCAGCATTTTGCCATTAAAAGTGCTTCTGATTTTGGAATATTTTGGGTTTTACATTTTAAGATTATCAATTTCACTCTATAGCTGGGATTTCAAATTTGCAAATTGGTAGGACCTCCTCCCTGAATAACACTGTGATGGCTTTATTAACATTTTAACCATTATTCTTCATTTTCCTTTTTAGGGCTCCCTCATATAAATACAGAAAAAGAAGTATAGAGTAACATGAATGCTTCTGAGATGTACCTCCCTATCATGGATCAAAGCTGCCTAATTTTGAGTGTTTCTTTTCCGTTCTTTTTTCTGTATTTTCCATTCAGGTCTAAGGATTTTCTGTGTGAGGAAAGAGGATAATAAACATGCTAGCCATTTGGAGATGTTTGTGTTTTCCTGACATTTCATAAGATGCAGTTACTAAACCCTTAATGAAAAAAAAAAAAAATGCCCTCTCCATACAACCAAATACAATGTGAACAGGACCCTAGTACCTCTAGGACAATTCAGCATAAGTGTCACTTAGCTTAACACTAATGACTCATCAAGAAAACTCATTTACCTTTATACCAAAGCCTCCACGGTAAGAGGCAATCTGTACCACGACTGAACCGCTCCTCTGCTGTATGAGGTGGCAGAAAAGAAACCAAGGGCCTCACCATTATTTGGAATCCTGCCTGTTTCCTGATTCCAGAAAAACACCAGAATCCATTCAAAGCTATGAGCCACTTTTGTTGTGATTCTTCCTTAGGCATATGGGTGGAGATAATGGCATCTGATGAATAGAAACAGGAGCCTCCTCTCTGTTGCATGCTACCTGCAGTTCTGGGAGCCAAACCCTTCAAAGGCATGCTTGATTTACAGACAGTATGTATGAGGACCCTATATGGTAGGGCCTCATTAACACTACCGCTCTTCCAAATATTGGCTGTATACCAGCAAACATCTTTGGTGTTTGCTTTAGGTATAGGTGGGAACTGACTGAAAATTGATTTCTGAACTACCTCCAGAGCTGTCTTGATGGCATAAATGCAAAGAGATCTAGTGACCTGGTTAATTTCAATGCCATTAGCAAAGCTAGAGAATGAAAAGAAATAAAAATTACAAGAGGAATTATGTTTATTTGGCTGCTAAGCAGATAATATAAATAATGGGGCAAAATGATTACCATCTACCGTTTGGGCACCAACAACCTAGATGCTGTATGAGTTTAATTGAGTCAGTGTTCTTCAAAGAATTACATTAAAGACAAGTCACATCTCTCCCTCCATAAATCCTAGTACTGTCTATACACCACCAAGATCAATACAAGGAAAAGCCTTCCTGCACTACAGCCACATACACAGAAAACCTTTTTCCTCCTCTTCACACTAGAATAACTTCAGGAACAAAGTTGGTTCTCATTAGACAAGCTCAGTATAGAGGTAAATTAAAAATGCCACCAGAAGTAATTGTGCCGTGTCTCTGCCACTCACTGTCAAACCACAGAGAACCCACCAGAAATGCTCAGCTTCTAACTAGAAGACTACAAAGAAATAGGTAGGTGCAGGTATGGGTGTTGTCACTGCCACAGTATCTCTGTGTGTCCCAGGGACTCTCTGCCACTGCTACATTAATGGCACACAGAGTCACAGAGATGAATAAGGTGTGACGGCTATGAAGTGAATGAATCTTTTCGTCAACTGAATTTCAGGGGGATTTGCCTTTGTTTCTCATGTTCGACACTGAGTGATACCTTACACATTCTGTTTGAAGTTCACTCATTGCAACCAAAGCAAGGAAATGGACCTCTGATTGTGCAGGTCTCTGCTCTAATTGAAAATCTGCTCAAGAAGAACTGAGATAACAGAATAAATAGTTTTACCTTTCCTCTGCAGGATACAATAGCTCAGTGTACAGATTTTCCAGTGAGACAGATGAAGGCTGGAATCCAGGTTTGGTCACTTTATAGCAGTGTGACAGTACATATCAACTAGTTAATCTCCTATAATGTAGGTGAACTGTCAGTTGAGGGTACTACTTTAGCTAATAGGGTAAGTTATATTACCAGCTAAAGACAGATCAAGAGTCAATACATGCAAAACATCTTAGTGAAGTATTTGGCAATAATAAATTATTGATAAATTACGAGGTCTTAGTGTTATACAAAGCTTATTTGTTCTGAGAACTTGCAGGTTATGAAAATAGGGCAGGTTATTTATGTATCTCTTAAGAAAACAAGATTCAAGGGTTAGAGAGGGCCCTAAAATCACAACCAGATGTCAAATGTGCTGATCAGAAAGGGAGACAAAAATTACCTTGCTAAAAATTTCCCTAACTCTTTCAACTTTTTAATTACAACATGTCCAACTGCCTCAGATACCAAGCTTGCCAGTCTGGGATTGTTCCCAAGAAGTCATCAATACTCGTGAATTTAGATAAATGCAGCTTCTCCAAAGATTAAAACTAAGAGGATGTCTTGCATTTGGAATATATAATACACATGCGAGCCATTTGGACATGTCTGTTTCTGCAGAAGCAGAAGACACACTTTCTCTACACAGAAGCAGGTAATAACCTACCACTCCAAAGAAGATACCTCTTTGATTTGCCTGTTATCACCTTCCTAATTCCTGCCCTTTTCAGTTCCCTTAGAGCCTCATTTCCTTCTCCTTTCTCTCCATGCAAATTAGGTGAGAGGAAAGATAACCTGGCCAAATGGCCTAGGTCCAAATCCAGTCAGGGTATGGGTGACAGTGGCATCATGGTCATGACCTTCATCTCTATGAAGATTCAGTGAAAAGTGTCCCCAAAGCATCAATATGTAGGGGACCCTGAGAACACACAAAATTCAACCGCTGCTCTGATCAGTATTGTAGGTTCTACCAAAACTACTACTAGTATTTCTTATTATCACACTGTTGTACAAAATAATGTGCAATCTCCACACCATTCCTGTTGTGTTTCCCACTTCTTGCCCTGCCATGAGTTCTAGAACAAAGCACTTCAAATCTCCTATCCTCGGGAGAGTCTTCTCTCTCCTGATACAGTGCAATTTCCTGATTTGCTGACTCACTTCTATGTTACTGAAAGGGGATGATGCTGAAGTCTAAAGGCAAGATCACCCTTCACACTGCAGGACAATGGCCAGCATACACAACCTCTCTGAGATTTACTTTCCCTACCTGTAATGACACCACCTAACTCAGCCTTTTCATAGCAATCCAGTTGGACAATAACTTTAATGCACTTGCCCTAGCCTTTGGAACAGAGCAAAGTATTCTTTTAAAGTTAACAGTTTCATATTAATATAATTTTTTAAAAAATGTATTTAGTACAGGTCTACAGGGCCTCACTACATAGATCAGACTAGTGATCCTTCCTGTTTTTAAACCTTGGAAATGCTGGGATTTCAGGTGTGCGTCACCACGCCCAGTCTCATTTGCTATCTCAGCGGGCCCTGGGAGGTGGGCCCATCACTATAGGCCAAGGATCTCATAATATAATTTATAGGTAACATCCTCCATCTCTTATACACTATCCTTGCTTTTCTGTATTTTTGTGTCAATGGCCTACTGACATGCAGATGTGCTTGCAGAAGTTAGGGCTGAGGAGATAGCTCAGCAGCCTAAATGCCTACCAGGTAAGAACAGGGAGCCAGGTTCAATCCCAAGTACTGCATGCTATGCCATGTAGCACATGCCTGTAATCTCAGCACTGGGGAGGCTGACACGGGAATATCACTACCCATCCAAGCTGCATAGCAAGACCTTGTACAAAATAAATAAATAAATAAACAAACAAACAAACATTTTTTAAAACAAGGAAGCTAGGCTGAATACCTTACTAGTACACAGTACAGCATAAACAAAGCAAAAACCAAACAAACAAACAAACAAAAACTCCAAAGAAGAAATAGCCTCATAATTTATAGGGAGATCCACTCTGAGAGTTTCCTATTTGCATGTAAGCAAGGGTCCAGTGCAGTCAGAGCCTTCAGAAATGTCTGGTTTAGGAACTGACTGGCAAAGACACATGGACCAGTATGTTTCCAGCCCCCAGTTCTCCCTCACAATGAATTTTGATTATGTGATTTCTCTATCTGAATTACTTCTGGCTGCAATCTCTGCTGGAGGGGCTTCCTAGTGTCACAGCCACCTTCCTGTCCACATCACCCAGGCACCTGGGAACCAGGGTCCTCCTTTGGATGCTGCTTGGGTCAGTGATGCAAATATGACTCCTTCAATGTCTTCTCATAAATCAAGTTTCCCCTTTCCCTAATCAGTTTCACTCTCCACTGCCAATTTTTCTCCAATTTGTCTCCATCTTTCTCCTACTAAAGGTACCAGAAGTATATGCTACAGATGAAGGGTGAGTGGGGTGACAGATAGGAAAGAAGAAGAAAAAAAGCATGGGGAGAGATAGAGAGCAGAGGCAGCCCCAGAAGTGGCGAGAAAGTAGCATAGACTATATGTTGGGAGACAACAGCTCATTTTGTTGAGGCCATAGAAAAAGAGATGGCCTTTGGGAAATGCCATCAGGACACCCTTATGTGATATTGTCACATCTGTCCTACCCTGGTCCACTTTTTTACCCTCTAACTTTTCTCATCAGTTCTACTCCAGGATTCATTTTATTTTCCTCTCCCACCTCCCAAAATGTAATAGCCTGTCCCTTCTAAGTTTAATCGGATTTTAATCCTTTGTGTCCATATTTCTATCCTGCTTATGGAAGGTTTGTGTAATGTCTTCTGTCCACACTCCTGTTTGCAACACCTTCCAATTTAATACTGCCTGCAAATTTCATTAGCATGCAATTTACTTTCCCTTCCAGATCATTAAAAAAAAAAAAAACACTCACCTAGACCAAGCTATTATGAATCTCTCTTCCATTCTCCCCAGACCACAGCCAAGTGGGAACATTACCACTTATTATCTTTTGTTTATAATCTTTCAGCCAGGTTTCCTCTAAGCCGATTAGAACAAATCTTGATAGCAAAAGAAAATTCACATAAATAACACCAAAACCCAACCTCAAGAGCTTCACTAAAAATCAAATGTATAGTGTGGTAAATGGCTACTATTTTGCTTATCTATCTCTTTCCCCTAATAGCCTTCCATATGGCATTCTCAGTATTCCTACTGTGCTGCCAGATGAGAATCAGATTTGCCTTTACTGGAAATTTCACAAGTACATGAAAGGGATTAAATCCCTCAATCCCAATATTTTAAAGTTTTCCATAGAACCTACATCCCTTGCAATATTTTTAAACTCTGAGGTGACAAGGTACCCTTCTGCAGAGAGAGCATTTCGCAAGTTGTCAAAGACTTGATCATTTACTTTCTAATACTCGGGAATCTAGTTTCCTTCAAAGCAGAAAGATTTCCCCACCAGCCTTGGCACTTGGTATGGGCTAGTTAATAAAGTTCTATTTATGGATTTAATGAGGATAAAACAGTTATTTCCTTAGCTAGGTGCCAGACACAGAGATTGATAAGTAGACTAATCCTAATATAATTCCCTTAATAATGGCTAAAATCCACTCAAGTGCCTTAATACATCAAGATGTAAATGTTTTATAATACCTATAAACACTCCCAGAACCTAATAGAGTTAATTCCACTAAGATTGAAACAAGTGAGAACTCGTGTAAAAATCAATTTGGCTTCAACTCCAATGATTTATCACCCCTTCCCATCCCTCAGATCAATTAATTGTGCTCTAAGAAAATGTCTAATGAAGTTTTGGGTCAAAGAAATAGAAAACAGAGCACCAACCTTAATTCAAATTCAGATGAACAGTCAGACATATCTCAACCTTCATGGTGGTAAAAATTAAAAAAAAAAAAAAAACTGAATTACAGTCACCAGTAACTTAAAATTTAATGTCAAGAAGCATTCTTATGAATCATTAACCTCTCCTTAGAAAATGCCTTTATTCTATTTTGTATCCTTTCCTTCTATACAGCTCAAATAATTCTCCCCTACTTGGCTCTGAGCCCTATGCATTGTTTCTTTATATTTTAAATTGTTGGTAAAGGACTATGAGGAACAATACAGCATAGTGTAACCTTGCTACATCTGGATAAAAACCAGGCACACACACACGTAAGAGCTGGAAGATCTCACTTAAATGTGGGCACTAGAATGCAGGTTGGTCTCATAGAATTGATTACCCAGGCAAGGAGAGTGAGGTAGGGGAGAAGGAGAAAGCCTGATAGGCACTAAGTTATAGGGAGATGGTAGTAAGATATGCTATTGCCTAGCAGAATGACTACAGATAGCAACAACTCACTGTGCATTTCAAAAAGCTAGGAAGATTTTTTAAATATATTTACTATATTGAAACAACTGCTTCAGGAGACAGACTTAACCTTATGTACCATGAAATGTATACATGGATTTACTCATAACATGCTATTCATTCTTTATAATTTTTATCAGCTAAAAATAAACTTAACTTTTAAAAAAAGTAAAACAAAATCTTATTTATTGTCAAAATTAATAAAAACAAGCTCCCAAGAGAATGTTATCATGAGTGAAGATGATATTGCTACTTTTTTCCTCTCTGGGACTCCAGTTAGACACACTGAAACTCATGATTGGTTTCTTACAATAAGAAATGTTACAGATTTCCACATGATATAATTAAGGGAATCGCTTGTCAGGTTGGACCTTTACTTTTATGCTGAGCCCGATAATTTTGCTAAATTGGAAGGGAGAACAAGCTTGTAGGAACCTAGGGGATCATTTTTAACAGGAATGATTTTAAGGAACACACTCCCTGGCATGATGGCTGGAAACTGCCTACAAGGAATCCTTGCTCAGAAAGGGACAGAGCCAGAGGGACTGGGTGGCCACAAAGAACATGCCTGCAAATTTACTGCTCCTCTTTATGGCTTTCCATAAAGTCCTTTCATGCAAAATGGCAAAGAGATACCCCATTTATACAGCATAAAAATTAAGTGACTAATGGGCTATGTCCAATGAACTCCCACCCACTTACTGACTTGGAGAACTTCAAATTTTAATTCGTTCAGCTCAGGGAGTCAGCAGAACATCATCTCCTGCCCAATGATGACTTGAAATTAAATTGCTGGCCAAGTAAAAGTGAACCATGAAAGACAGCTCAGATGACAGGACCTATATGTCTTCAAGGGCTTTGTAGCTGCTGCACAGCTAACTTAATCCAGGCAAATCATGAGTTGGTAAAATAATCCCAGCCTCAGTCTGGATTGGGTACATCCCTCTCATGGGTCTCAAACGACCACCTCTCCTCCCTCTACCCCACATTAAATGACATGTGATGAGAGCTGTCATATTTTGTATTTAGAATCCAGTGGGTCTCTATAGCTTTCTGATCACTAGTTTTCAATGACACTATGTATAAGGCAATACAAAGTTGGATTATTTTCTGACTCCACGGAAGTTATTACATTAATATAGTCTTGCTGGGGCAGGGTTATCTGCTTTACAAAGTAATCATCCAGGCCCTGTTAACAGTAGAGCATGCTAAACTAGCGAAATCCTTTTCCTAGTCCTGCTGGAAAGATAGGTTTATTTAAGTTCAATTCATTTAACTGAAGGTTATAGAGAACCTGCCAAGTGTCAAAGACTTTGAAGAGCAGAATAGAAAGAATGAAGTAAGACAAACATATTTACTCTCAAGGTTTTATTCCTTCAAGAAACAGGGATGATAAGCCAAAAGAGTGATACCCAATCAATGCATAGGATAAATTTGTATCCAACATAATGGGAGGGAATGGACACTCCCCCTTCCAACACATGTTTATTGGCCAATAAGCACATGTCCCTCAGTGGGAGGATCTGAAAGCCCACCTTATGCTGCTGTACACCTTAGACCTGTTCAACTGAAAGGATTCTAATGACACCTCTGAGAACCTATATCTTCGCTCCCTGCCATGCGGTTTTAGCTCTTCCTCCTTGTGTTTTGGTTCACTACACATAAAAAGTTACTCATCAAATAAGAGGTCATATTTTTGTGTTATTAATTTTTGCTGAAATAATATTGGTGCCTCTTTAAGGAGCACATAATAATAGTTTGACACATATGATGAGCAATGATGACATCAGGATAGCAGGCACTTCCACTGCTTGAAAGTTGAATCATTTTCCATGTTAATGATTTCATATTCTTCTGATTACTTTGAAGTATACTATGGATTTTTATAATATTTGGTTACCCTACTGTGTTACAGAAAAACAAACTAATTGCTTCTCTGCGGAAAGAAGGATTTGGTGTCCTTGGTACTCTTGGTGCCCTGTCTTCCTGTCCTGTCTCCTTTCTGCCCTTTACAGTTTCTGGTGACTACTATTCCTTTCAATGACATGAATTTTTTGAATTTTTGTCCACAAACAAGTTACACTATGCAATGTTTGTCCTTTGTGTGGGATTTATTTCATGCTCTCTTGGTTAAAAACCTTGGTAGATTCCATATATTACCTATTGTGGATGATACTACAATAAATGTGAGAGTGTATGTAGGAGAAGTAATGCTTTAAAGAAAACATAATTTTATTTCTTTTTATTTTTAAGAATATATAAGTTTAAAGGGGCCAAGGAGATAGAGCTTGCCTGCCAAGTGAAGGGTCTTGAGTTCGATTCTGGGTACCACAAAAAAAAAAAAAAAAGAACATATAATTTTAAAAAGCCTTCATAATCACTCTCTCCAATAATGAGATAAAAATCTTCTATCTGTAAATTTAAAATAGATTTTATAAATTTATAAGAATCAAAAATCTGTACTAAGCCGGGTGTGATGGCTCACGCCTGTAATCCCAGCACTCGGGAGGCTGAGGCAGGAGGATTGGTGCGAGTTCGAGACTAGCCTGGGCTACAAAAATGAGCTCAAGGCTAGCCTCAACTGCATAACGAGACCCTGTCTCAAAAAGACAAAAAAAAAAAAAAAAAATCTGTACTACCTACATTGGTGTTAATTAAGCCAGTGAATATATAGAAACCCATTCTGGTTTACGCCAACAAAAATGCATCAGGGGTCGGCCAGATAGCCCAGCAGATTAAAGCACCTGCTTAGGCAGACACAGGGACTGGAGGTTCAATACCCAGCCTGCAGTGCTGTCCCCTCCCAGGGTGTACTAAGACAGTGAGAGAGACTGGGTGTGGTGGTCAGCACCGGTAATCCCAGCACTTGGGAGGCTGAAAAACAGGAAGGATCACTATGAGCCTGATCTATGTAATGAGACCCTGTAGATCCTGTACTAAATACATAAATACAGTATATCAGAAGTGAGAGGAAGATAAGGATTATTTAGTAAACTATACTGATGAAATGGTTTAAAATAAAGATGGAGATTAACATTTTCTTCTCTATTAGCTTTCTCATAGTCATTGAAAGGAAAAATAAATATTTTCTATTTACTGCTGATAAATATTGTTAATATCTGCAGCTAATATAATATGCTAATTATACCTCCTTAATAATCTGGAAAGCCATTCTTTGAAAAAGCTTGTATAATCTTCCCATATAGCACAATGCTGGATCTCCATAGAAATGACTGTGCACTGTAGAATTGTAGGTATCAGATTTAGGTCTCAAATCTATCACATTAAATGCAGCTAAGTGCACCACTTAACTTATTTTTGTGTTAATGTCTTTGTGCAAAAGGTGGAACCAAAGGTGTTAAATAAACCCTACCCCACAATGCAGCAGTGAGGGTCAAATGAAGTACAGCAATTGCAAAGTTCTAGAGCGGTAAAGTGCCTCAGAAATATCTGCAGTTAGTCCTTTGGCAAATGCTCAGCAGGTGTGTGTTGCCTGAAGACACCCACTCTGCAACCCTTGAAGCCTGTCTACCACAATCTTCTGGATGCAGACATACAGAAGATCCAAATGCATGGTGAATGTTTACATTTTTAAAAAATAATTATTGCCGGGCGTGGTGGCGCATGCCTGTAATCCCAGCACTGGGGAGGCTGAGGCGGGAGGATCGGTGTGAGTTCGAGACCAGCCTGGGCTACCAAAGTGAGTTCAAGGCCAGCCTGAACTGCATAGCGAGACCCTGTCTCAAAAAGACAAAAAAATAAATAAATAAATAAAAAATAATTATTACTATAAAAGGCACATTGGGGCCTGGCAGGATGGCTCAGTGGTCTAAAGTGCCTGCTTGGGAAAGCTTGAGCAGCTTCAGGGACCGAGGTTCAATCCCCGGCACCGCATGCTGCGCCAGCCCTGCCCTTGGGGTGGGCTGAGCCGGCCATAAAAATGAGTGAATAAACAAATAAAGGTTCTGAAACAAAAAATAAATAAATAAATAAATAAATAAACAAACAAATAAATAAATAATTTTTTTTTTAAAGGCACATTGCTATTAATTACCATCAAGACCCTTGAATAAGGCATGTGGGTATCCTTACGAGAAATGAAGTATTCTGAGGGGATTAATGACATAAACCTTTTCTAAACTTGAACATTTAATGCACTTCTCCAAAACTCCTCATGTGTAAGTACACGAGGGTTGCCTTACACTGGGAGAATGCCCAGAGAGACATGCTGTGGAGGCAGGTCACATAGCTCACCAGTATTCTCCAAACCACAGGGAGCGAAGTCCAATGACAGCATTCACAGCACAGTGTTGCCAAGTCTGTCTGGAAGAAATACTTGCTGCTCCCCATACCTGTTCTTTCTTGTTACTCTTCAATCAATTTAACTGTCTTCTTCTGTAAAAGACTTTCTCTGGCATCTTATCTAGGTAGGATAAATTGTTCTGCATTTTACATGCCTCCATAGCACTACCATTTTTTAAACGTGATGACTCTTCTAATGTTCTGAAACATTTGAAGAGCATTCCAGCTGCATATGAATTTGTAAGAAATAACGGAGATATTGTGGGTATTTAAGCCACACAACATCTGGGTACTACACTATTGTACGATCAGAGCAGGCAAGACGCAGCTGCTTCCCAGCAACAACAAGGATCTTCATGCCCATATCCAACTCCCATTCCCTAGCTCCTCCTTTAATCCTTGGCAACGGCTATTCTCCATGTCTATTGCTCCTGCTATCTCTGGAAGTTTATATACATTTAATCAGAGAACATGTGACTCTTTGAGACCAAACATTTTTTCTTTCTACTCAGACTAATTCTCTGGACATTCATCTAGGCTATTATGTATGTCAATAGTTCATTATTCCTCTATGTCTAACCCTTCACTTTTTGAAAAGCAGTTTCTGGCTATTATGTAAGGGGCTGCTATAAACACTAATGAACAAATTTTGTAAGAACATAAGCTTGCATTCATTCCTGTGCAAGAAATACCCAGGAAGACAATAACTAAGTTATATAATAGTTGCATGTTTCATTTTTTAAAAATCTATCAAATTATTTACCCAAGTAGCTAAGGTACTGCACTGTTCGACATTCCCTTCTATAACGGACAAGGCGGACAAGTAATCCCAACTTAACACACACATATTTACCCGTGCTGGTGTTGCTATTATTTTTAATTTTAACCATTCTTGTGGGTATTGTACTGATATCACACTGCAATTTTAATTTTATTCCTTTAACGTTTACTATGTTGAGTATCTTTTCATATGCTTTTTCCTTTTCAGTGACATTTTCCTTCATGCCTTTTTCACATTTTGTAATTGGGTTGTTTAATTGTTGTTGAATTTTGGAAGTTCTTCATCTACTCTGGTGTACTGGGCCTTTGTCAAACACAGGCTTGCAAAACTTTTCTCTAAATCTATAGCTTCTTTTCATCCTCTTAGCAGGGTGTTAGGTGGAGAAAAACTTGTTTTTATATTTTAAAAATATATGAAGTCCAGTTTACTATTTTCTTTCTTTTATGGATCATGTTTGATATGAGTTCTGAGAACACTACTTCTAAACCACAAAGATATGTCCATCTTTTTTATTTCCTGAAAGTTTCAGTTTTATGTTTTACATTCCAGTTAATGATCCATTCTGAGTCCACTTTTGTGCAAGACATAAAATGTAGGTCAAGACTGCCCAATTGGATTTTCAGTTGTTCCAGGGCCATATGTTGAAAGGTTACCTTTCCTCTATTGAATTGCTTTTTCACTTTTGTCAAAAATCAGCTGGGCATATATATGGAGATCTATTTCTGGGTTCTGTATTGTGTTTTAATGACCTGTGTCCTGTCTTCCATACCACTCTTGATGATTGTAGCTATATAAACCTGGTATTCAAGTGGATTTATTTCTATCATATACTTTTAAAATTGGCAATTTTAATTCTATCACCTATAAAAATGATGTTATCTAGATTGCAAGAAATTATGACTGGGATTTTTACAAGAATGGCATTAAACCTTTTTATCAATCTGAGGAGAACTGATGTCTTTGTTATGTGGACACTTCTGCTCAATAAACATGATGTACAAAGTTTCCCATAGAATATTTTAAAGATGTTTATATAGTTTTGTATCTTTTTGCCTAGAAGTTGTGTTTTGTTAAATGTTTGCTTAATTATTTGTGTCACTGTAAATAATACTATATTTTAAATTTTGGTATCTATACATCAAGTATAGGAACAACTGTAGTCATGTTGATCAAGTTGAATCTCCTCTATTCTTACTCTTCTAATAGCTTTTCTAAGGAATAGTTATTTATCTAAACTGATTTTCCTCTGTAGTCTGCTAATAGGGTAGGTTATATGGGATTAATTGTGAATTTTGAGCCAATATTGCATCCTTGTAATATACTCATAGAGTTTGTAAAATTTTTCATACATTGCTGAATTTTAGTTGCTAATTTTAGTTGTCTATACAGTGTGTGTGTGTGTGTGTGTGTGTGTATGTGTGTGTGTGTGTGTGTGTGATAACAAACAGTATCAGTTTAAAGTTTATTTTACTTTTTAGCCTTTTCATACTTTGTCTGGCTTTATTATCAGAGTAAAACTACCTCTATAAAAATAATTAGAAATTGCTCTCTTCTCTTCTAGGAAAAGGTTGTATAGCATTAATATAAACATTCCTTAAACATCCAGTAGAATTCTCTGATGAATCTTTCTGAGTCTAGAGATTTACATTTTAGGAATAATTAATTTAGAAAGTGATTGTCCTTATTATGTGTAGCTTTATACAAATGGTTTATTTCATGTGGTGTGGTGTATGGCTTCTCTTATTTTATAAGAAAGAGGTTCATTTCATCTGAACTGTCAAATGCATATCATGTTGTCTAATGATTCCTCTGATACCTGTGGGATCTACAATATTATCCTGTATTCTCCTTGAACATTGATCACTTGTATCTTCTTCTTTTACCAGTTATATTAGTTTATTAATTTAAGTTCATATTTATAAGAAAAGAACAGGGTTCCTTTTTGTCTAGTATTTTACAATTTTCAAATATACTCATTTCAACTTTTATAACTTCCTTTCTTGTTTATTTTGAGCCAATTTTGTAATTCTTTACTCTAGATTGTAAGGTAGGAGTTCAGACTAGTTATATGACACCTTTCCTTTTTTCTAATATAGTAGTTTATTGCTATAAATATCCTCAGCACTACCGGAGCTGTGTCCCACAAATTTTGATGCAGCATTTCCACTGAGTTCAGTGTACCTGTTTCCTTGGTGAATTCCATTTCAATATTCAGATTTTTAAAAATCTGCTTCTTACTTTCCATATGTTATCCATTACCAATTTGATGCCATTATGGTCAGAAAATATATTATGCATGATCTCAATTATGTTAAATTTCTTGAAGTTTGCTTTATGACTCAGGAGATGGTCTATTTCATTGTATATTCATGGACAAATGAAAATATAGGTGTTATTCTATTGTTTGGAAGGGGTGTTCTATGATGTCCATTAAAGACCACAGTGGTTATGCTGTTTAATATCATTGCTAGTTTTCTGCCTAGACATTGGAAGTCTATTATTATTAATTAATAATAGATTGACATTTAGTTTCCATCTATAATTGTGGATCATCTTCTGACATACAATCAAAAGATACAGTTGCCATGCCAGCGCCACCTCTGGGGAGAGCTGAGATGGTGAATGAGACTGGGCCTGGTGGCACCTGCCTGTAGTCGCAGCATTTGAGAGGCTGAAAACAGGAGTAGTGAGATCCTATAGGCCTGTAGACCATGTACCAAACATATTTTTTAAAAAGATAGTTAATATTTAATAATAAAATTATTACCATAAAGGGCATATTGCTGTTCATTCTCTTCAGAATACTTCCCCTTACTTGGAACACATTTATCCCATCATTCTTGGCACTCAGTGAAGCAGCGGTGGAAGTCTTTCTTTTGTGAGCATGTTTAGTTATATTGTGGTAATGTACTGATCCAACTTAGAAGGTTCATCTTCCATGGACATTTTGACTTTGGGGAAGAGCAACGAGTACCATGCCAGATTGGTGGATAAGGTAGAAGAGGACAAACTGTGACGTTTTCACAAGCCGGCTTTTCTGATGAGTGACATTGCCCAGCAGCAGCCAGTCACCATATTGTTTTTTCCTTTTTTTTTTTCCTCTTATCACACCTGGTGAAGACATTTATGAAAGAACTTTCCTAACTGCTTCATAATGTAGCAAGAAGGATGAGATAAACATGTCTGAAGCAAGGAGGAGTACTTCGAAGGAAATTCATGGCACTGTGTCTTTTAATACAACACATTTTAAGAATTATTATTTAAACACAATAATTCATGATCATCACTCCCCTTTCTCTATTTAGTCCTACAGTGTTTTAGCTTTGCCTGTTTTGTTGCTCTGCTATTGGATGCAGGTTGTTGGGATTGCCGTATTTCTTGCTGCACTGACAGTTTTATCATTAAATGTTATCTCTTTGTTTTTTTGTAATTGTGTTTGCTCATACACCTTCATCTGATTCTAATGTTAACTCTTGCTGCTTTCTTTTGATTAGTGGTGACATACTATTTTTTTTTTACACCTTTACTTTTAATCAGCCAACATGACTACATTTAAGAGGAATTTCTCGTCAACTGCATATTGTTGGATCATGTGCATTAATCCACTCTAATGGTCTGATATAACTGATAGGCCACTGGCAGGAATCCAGCACCCTTATTCCTATGTTACTGTTACCTTTGCTGTTTTGTTATTTTTTTCTCTCTTTCGTTTCTCCATTTAGCTTTTCTGCCTTCTTCTGTATTATCTTAATATTTTGAAAATCAAATTTGAATTTACTGATGTTTAAATGAATCTCTTCATAGATTTCTAAGCTCTTCTTTCTGAATTACTTACACATATATGACTTTTAAAAGTCTTGAGGTTGTTTTTCTTTTGTTTGTTTGTTTGTTTTTAATTTTTTAAAGAGAGTATAAATTAGAATTATCCTGGAAGGACTGGGGAGATAGCGCAGAGGCACAGGTGCCTGCCTGCCAAATGCAAGGTTCTCAGTTCGATCTCCACTTCTGGAAAAAAAAAAAAAAATACTGGAAACAACCCAGATGCCCATCAACTGAAGAATGAATAAAGAAGATGTGGTATTTTTACACATTAGAGTATTATTCAGCTATAAAATAGGACAAATTTGAGTCTTTTGTCACTAAATGGATACAACTAGAAAACATACTCCTAGGTAAAATAAATCAGACCCACATGTGCAAATACTGCATCGTCTCCTTAGTGTGAGGATCTGAAAGAGAAAATGGAACCTGAAGGGTATCATAGACACCAGGAAAAGGGAATGAATTTATTCAAAAGGAAAGAGTTACTGAGTTGAGGAGAAGGACAGGAGAGGGGGCTGGGGAAAGAGATATACCTAAGTATGTAAGCAGGGTGGTTTGGACAACTGTGCTATGCATTTCTGTTGGTCTGTGGGAAGAAGCAGCCAATGCATTCATTTGTTTCATCTTCTTTTGTCAATCATTTATACTTTTACTATTCTTACTTAACAGTCTATTTGTGATATTATTTTAGCAGTTTGAATGACATGTAGTGGCTGGGGAGATAGCTCGGTGGGCTAAGCACCTGCCTGAGCGACCTGTGAAGTCTTACCTCCTAATTTTGCTCCTCTGCTTTCCCATTTACAACAGAACCATATTAGATATTTCTCCCACATGTATTTTGAACTTCACGTGTGCTATAATTTTTCTCATGTACAAGTCACAATTTTGAAAACACCAGAGAAGAAAAGTTTATTGTGTTAACACTATTTAACAATTCCTCTTTTTTTAGGTCCTAAGATTTCTTCTTTTTCCATGTTCTTTCTTATTAGAAAACTTATTTTGGCCATTTTTTTTAAAGTAAGTTTGCCTGCAACTAATTCTTTTGGATGTTCTTCATCTGAGAGACTTGATTTCTCCTTCACTTCTAAAGGGTATTTTTGCTGAATGTGGAATTCTGAGTTGGCAAGTAATTTCCTTCAGCACTTGAAAAATACTCTTACTTCCCCCTCATGGCTGTGGCTTCTGATGAGATATCAACTCCCTTTTCAATTGATTTTTCTCCTAAAAGTATGGGGGTCCTTTTTTTCTTCTTCTTCCAAGATGATTATTTTCTTTAGATCTCAGAAGTTTGACTACCACATTCCTTGGTATAGGTCTCTTTGGGTTACTCCTGAAGGATGTTTACGCAGCTATGTGAATCACTGTATCTATGTCCAGGGATCTTACTTGTTCTTAAAAGAAGGAACAGAGAAAACTAACTGTATCTGCCTCGTCTACCCAAAAGTCCACTTACAAATATGGCTCATTACCTATCATCCTACTTACTTACTGCGTGTTTCTGCAAATGAACTGTAATATCCATAAGAACAAGCACCTGGCTGGGTCCCTTCATTTCTCCCTGTATCCCAAGGCCTAGCATATAATAACTAGCATACAGTGACTGCTTGATGCATATTCTTAAGGTCTGAGTTTACTATAGTAAGCCCTGGAGAACGTCACTGACACTCTACATTCAGGAGTGCTTCATCTCTGCCAGTTCCAATCCAGGACTTCTAATAAAGAAATGGGTGTGTCTTCACTTTCAATCATATTCTACCTGAAATATACAGCTAACTCAGGTCAATCTAAAACAATAATTACAAATCATGCTCCCCCCTGCCCCAAGGAGACAGATGGTTCTAGAAGGTAAGGATTAGGGCAAGAGATGCAGGAGTCACTATGGGTTTTCTGCTGTATTCCGCCTGCTCTGTAACAGTTACCAGCAAAATGAGTTCCTTCCCAAGCAGGTGTGATGATATAGAAATATGTATAGAATATGGGAACATTTGAACAAATAGGAGAGAAAACTGTCACAAAAGACAGCGTCCAGCTCTGGAGGAGGTGGCTGGAACAACACACCCTGCCCTCCACTCATGCATTTTAAAACCTTTCATGGAAGGTTTGTGTTTACCCACTGCAAGGCCATTAATACATTCAGCCCAAGAGGGAAGCAATTTTAATATTAATAGGCTCTTTATGAGAATTTAATAACAAAGTCATAACTTCCTTGTGTTTCAAGACACAGGGGTTAATTACTTCAAATGGGTTAGCAGAGAAAAGGTCAAATTTTAATGCTGACCTTAACGGTTCGGGATAAATATTAACAGGTAATAGCCCATTTAAATCTACTATCCTCGTTGTTCTTTGCACACAGAATCCATCCAAATTGTCAGTTCCACCTATGGATGTTTAAAGCAACCACACACTTGGCTGTCCCACCTGGCAACTCTAAGTCACTTAACTGGACTCCATATGCTCCATCTAAAGAAAAAAAGAAAGCAGACCTGATGTTTGTCTGTCTTTTAAAAGTATGGATTTATTTTATGCTTTCTAGGACTGAACAATAACGGTGTTCAGAGTTTTCCACACCTTCTCCCAGAGCTTCAGAAAAGCTTAAGGTGAAGACTGATGTCTACTGTTTGAGACCTGGCACTTGTGCTAATGCAAGACTGCTGCTACAGTAACAAAGGAAGCAGGTAAGGTTACAAGGGGGTAGCTTCATGGTATGATTCTCCCAGCCTTTGGTAAGGCAGACATGCAGCCCAGCCAAACTCAAGTCCACAAGGGGTGGCAGAGCAGAGACACACAGGGGCCACAGAGATGGAGTTTATTGGAATAACTGGTGGTTTTAACCAATCATCAAAAAGCCCAGTTTCAATTGGCTGGCCTGGAAAACATGATGCTGCCTTGTCACAGTTTGTTTGCTGAATTAAATGGATGTGAGTGATAGTTCTTTGTTTTGTTGCCTGTGTATTCCAGAGACAGTTCCTTTTATCATCACCCTGCTTCTCTCTCTGCCCTTGGTCTCTTTACCACATCTTACTCAGGATATGCTGCGCACCATTGGTTCAGCCTCAGCAAAGAGGTACCTACATTCTTTGTGGCAGCAGGTACAGTCTGTTAACACTGGTGTCATCCTGGGCATGGAGATGATTCTTACTAGAATCTTCATGAGATGTGCATGAAGGGGTGGAGAAGTGTATTTCTCAGCACCAATACTTTCTCTCTCTCTCTCTCTCTCTCTCTCTCTCTCTCTCTCTCTCTCTCTCTCTCTCTCTCTCTCCTATTTATTTGGTGCACCAGGAATTAAACCAAGGCAAGGCATTTGCACTATTCACACTGAGCTACATCCTCACACTCCCCATCTTACTTCCTTTTTAAAATAATTTCAGTCAGGGTCTCCTTAGGTCTCCAAGTTGAAGCTATGCTTGAAGTTTCAATCCCCCTGCCTTCGCTTCCCAGAGTGATTCCAGGGATTTCAGGCATGCACCACTGTGCCTGGCTTTATGGGCAGTTACTGAGTCCCTAGCACAGACCAGGCATTGGGCATTCAGAAGTAAATCCAACAAATTTCCTGCCTGCATATAATTTGTAGTCTAATGCAGGACACAAACTTTATGAGCTTTGTGACATGGCAGAAGACATGAGAGTTACGAGGAAATGCCAATAAAACACATGAGAAAAGTAACTGGTCCAACTTGGAACAGTCTTAGGAAGCTTCTAAAGATAAAAACTGGGTATCAGGCAGGGTGAATCAACTAATGTTGCCCTCCCCCAAAAAATGGCTCAATAGTTCTTAGCATCTAAACTAACGAAGGGGAAGGGATGAAGTGACTTGGGTCATTCCTGACTTGGGTATGAACTGGCAATATATTTGCTATGGTTATTCTCTGCCATCTTCTGAGGAGGAACCAGAGTAATAGAGATGCAGCTGGCTGATCTCTCAGCAAACAGGCCGAAAATGGAATGTATCATGTGCTGTCTCTGAAAAGTTTATACCCAGAAGGGGCAGGAAGACAGGAGGATCACTACTAGTCTGAGCTGCATAGTGAGACCCTGCACAAAATACATTTTTTTAAAAAGTGAAAAAAAAATTAATAAAGTTAAGGAGGTAAAAGTTCCCAGGCATAGAGAAATGGCATAAGAGAAAAGCATAGTGTATTGTATTAGAACAGATAGTCCTTCCATGGACGGCCAACAGCAGGAAGAGCTCCGTGTGAAGAGAGAGTGGTAGGAGTTTTCTAAGCAGACAGAATATTCACAGCAAGGAGAGGGGAAGAGAAGGAGCAAGCAGACTGTGTAGGAGAAAGAGGGAGAGATCGAGAGGTTCTGAAGAATGTCTTGAGGTGTAGCCCATATAACAAGGCTTGCACAGAAGAGCAGAGAAGGGAGTGGAAAGAGTTCCTGTCATACCAGGGGACACCAAAGCCTATGTGGGGGTTCACCCATGTACCTCACACAGAGAGGCCCGGAAAACACAGATTAAAAGGAGTCCCAGGTCTTTAAATGGGCATTTAGAATCAATCCCTTCCTTTTGATAATGAGTGTGGTGAGCTATACAAAATGCAGTGACAAATGGCACAATGGAAAGAACAAGAGGGGAACTAAGGACTAAGCTACATATGCAAATGAACTAGGGCTCTTGAAGCCTAACACCCAGGACATTACTCCAAGTAACTGCTGCATTGGTGTGGTTGTTGAATAACTTGGAGAAAGCAAGCAAGCAAGCAAAGAAGGAAGGAAGGAAGGAAGGAAGGAAGAAAAAAGGGGAGGGGAGGGGAGGGAAGGGAAGGCAAGAGACAAGAGGAAAAGAGAGGAGAGGAGAGAAGAGGAGAGGAGAGGAGAGGAGAGGAGAGGAGAGGAGAGGAGACATATTGGGACCACCAGCCTGGAATTCCCTCGCAATCTCTGGGTGAAGGTGTTGTGCAGGGGGAGGAGAGAGGTGGCGCAAGGCTGGAAGTGGCAGATGGGTTGTTATTAGAGACAACCTTGCCCGCACAGCTCAGAGTTCTTTTATTTAGTCCTTGAAATACCCCTTGTTAGTTAGTAAGCTATGTGCTGAATAGTCCGTGATAACTCAGAAAAACCAAGTCCCTTTGTGAGTCACAAATTTAATAACTACCAAAATAATAATTAAAAGTCTGGTAGCATGCTAACAATGATAACAGCAGCAACAGGAGCAAAGCTGGCACAGGCTGCCTGCCAGAGGGAGTTAAGGTCCTGTCAGGGCATGTAGCCCTGGGGGCATGAGCTCTATGCAGCAACCTGAGCCACTTGAGAAGTAGAAGGGCACAAGGAATGAGCACTCGAGCAGCAGCGACAGCATGTGCAAAGGTACTGGAGAAGAGAGTACGGTGCCTCTGGGGTCTGAGGTCATTTGCTATTGACCAGAGTGATCGGAGTGGGTGGTGAATGAGAGGGACTTCATCTCACAGGCCACCAGAAGGGCTTACACTACATTTTAAGACAGTGTGTTGAGTTTTCAACAAGAGAACCATGTGACCCAAGGACCAGTTAAAGATAGCTACTATCTTAACAACCTTTGAAGCTAGTGCCTACTCAGGGCGCCTTGCGGGAACAAGGGCAAGCAAACTCACTGGCACAGGGACATACAGTAGTTCTGGAACCACCCGCCCCAGAATAAGCAGGAAAACAGACTCACAAAGGGTGGCCAGCAGAGTAGTGAAAAGCCAAAGACATATTGCATTTTATGCGAAGAGAACCTACAACAATGTGCGGGCAGATGCACACTGCGGGAAGTCTGCATTTCAACACAAGACTGGAAAGCAAGAGCTGGCCTGCCGTGAAAGCACAGAACAGTCCACGGTGACTGGGCCAGTGTAAGCCCTTTCCCTTCTTCCTACTTCTTTCCTTTTCCTCCTCCTTCTCCTTCCTGCTGCCCTTCCTTTTTATTCTTCTATTCTTCTACCTCATCCTCCTTTTCCTCCTCCCCTTCCCAACTTATAGCAAAGAGCTGGCTCACTTCATGGCTTAAGCAAATTTAATTCTTATTAATCCTGTAACACAGGATGTTGCTGGTGGTGACTGGTGCCAACCCTTTCCGTTCCAACTTTCTCCTTTGGAATGGTATTTTGGGAGGAAGCATCTATACCACAGATGGAGTGGTGCTTTGGATGTGATGGTATCAAGATATTTACCAAACTATGGCAGGGCTCTTTGTGAGAGATAATGACAAATTTACAAACAAAAAGGAAAATCTTCAAATGACAAAAACAAATGGAATGATTACCATGCCAACAAGGAACTGAGCAGATACTAGCAGAAATCCCAAGCTTCAATAAGGGAAAAAGGACACAGAAATAAAGACAAAGAAAGATGGACACACACACACACACACACACACACACACACACACACACAGAGTCACTCCTATTGAATTAAGCATAAAGGAATTCCACATCAGTCACGATAGATTTGGAAAAGAAAAATGAAGAGCTATAGCCCCATAACTGGAGACTACTCTGCTTAGCCCAAACCAAGTGATTTTTACATACTTTAACTTTTCCCCCAAACAGCTGAGTACCATTATCAAAGCCTGTTTCTTTAGCCTTTCATATAAAGATAGGAACATCCTTGTGCATACCAGTTCAGCTACATTAACAATTTCAGCATAAACACTCCAGGCTAGAATCATTCTAGAACACTCTAGGCCGGGTGACCAAGGTCTTATATGTAAATGGATTCCTTCCCTTCCCTT